>JAJOOE010005455.1:0-70573 GCA_036250405.1 Solanum raphanifolium | reverse complement strand
ATATAAGATATAATCCAATCTAACAGACAAATTAACTCTGAATCCTACTAAATTTGTGTCTTATAGTAATAAATAAATAAATTGAATATTATACTTCAAAGTTTTACAACTTAAAAAATGAATCTACCCATCGCTAATATCAATTATACTTTAAAATATTATTGGGTTAATTTAATTTAATATTTTTATTCAGTATTCGATATTTATATTGGAGTTGCCCATTCGGATATAGAGCTCTCTATTAAAAAAAAATTTCATATCCAAAACTCAAAATTAAGATATTTAATTAAGGAAGGAGAAACACCATTCAATGCACTATATTCTTTGATGGTTATTTTTTGATATTTTTTAATACTAAATTTTTTACTAGGATCAATATTAATTAATGTTGATCAGAATGCTATAGAAATACCTTTTAATATTTGTCAAATAATGATTAATAATTGATTATATTGGGCCCGTATCATGGGCCTTAAGAATCTAGTATTTTAGAAGTTAGCTCCAATTCTGCCTCGCTCAACACTTCAGCTTTGAGCAACTTTGGGAGAAAATTAATAACTCGGTGTTGGAGCATCAAAATGATGTGATTCTTGGTGCATTGGAAGCATAACTCATAGACGTACAACATATGTAAAAATCACGGCCAAAATACTTACAGATTAATACAGATATATTTTCAAAGTTAGCTCCAATTCTGCCTCGCTCAACTCTTCAGCTTTGAGCAACTTTGGGAGAAAATCAATAACTCGGTGTAGGAGCATCAAAATGATGTGATTCTTGTTCCGTTGGAAGCATAACTCATAGATGTACAACATATGTAAAAGTTACAGTCAAAAGCTTTCTAGATTAATACAGATAAATTTTCAACGTTAGCTCAAATTCTGAAACTATGAAATTCTTGTTTCAATGTGAGGAACACGTCTTTGGTGTGAAGTCCAAAATTTGATGTAAGAGTGATGAAACTATGAGTTTCTTATTTCATTTTGACAAGCGCATCAAGAACAAGACTATTTATAGAAGTTACAACAAAATTCATTCCAAATTGATGAGAATAAATTTTTCAAGTTGACAATATGCCCAGAATGTCAATTCCTCAACTTTGTTCGCTCTTGACAACAATTTTTTTTTGTCTCTTGAGCTTGGAGTGTTCACATCATGATCTTTGCGGGTACACCATTTCAACATAAGTAAGGCTTTGAGCAGAAGGGTATCCCAATTTGATGTTGTAGGTAAAGATGCCCCTAATTTTGAGTAACTTACTGAAGCATCAGTGAATTACACAAAAATTATCTCTACCGCAAGCAAAAGAAAACTCAAGTTGAATCGCAAGTCACTTGATCCAATACCAATGGAATTCATCAGTCTGCCGCATATCAAAAATTCAAATCAAAATTCCTTTCGAATTGATTATATTACTACCCGAAGTTGACTTCCAAATCTAGCATGTTTGATATGCAACTTTGAACGATCATAGTTGAAGATCCATGACTCGATGTAGGATTTTATGTTTTACGAGTTTCTTCTTTTGTTGTGGAGAGGGCTTCAAGAATCTTCTCCTTTGCTCATTTGTGACGCATTTGAACTCATGTGCTAGCTACATGATTTTAAAGAGCTAGTGTGATGATCACACACCAAATCTTTTTTTTTTACTCATTTGACTGAGTTGAGAGTGATTACTCCAAGCGCCTACGTACCTTGGTGAAGAGGATCAAGTCATATCGTAGTTCAAGATGATGAGTTTTATTTATTTTATTTCAGTTTTTTTTGGGCCGTACACAGTTTATACTCTTGCGGACCAAGAGTAACATGCAGTTTATACTCATACCTTAAGGAGCGTAGGCGACCTTCATGGGAAGTATTGCTTCAGAAACTTGGAGTTGATTGGACCAACTCTTACACCGTCTTGGTCTACAATTTTATAAGCGCCACTTGAATATGCTTCCTTCACAGCATACGACCCATCCCATTTTGATGTAAACTTGTCACCGATGCGTTTGTTGAGGATTATGGGTCTCCGGACTGCTAAGACCAAGTCTCCCACTTGAAATGATCGAGGTCGCACCTTCTTGTTGAATGCTCTCGCAAGTCGGCAATTGATAACATTCCAACCTTTGTTATGCTTCCAATCTATTCTCATCTAATGCCTCCAACTCTGCTAGACGAAGTTGAGCATTACATTCAGTTGTAAGTCCCTCTTGGATTGCTATTCGCAATGATGTAATTTGCTTCTCCAACGGAAGAACTGTTTCTACGCCATACACCAATGAAAACGGGGTCGCTTGCGTAGCCGTTCTAAAGGTTGTACGATATGCCCACAAAGCTTTACCAATTCTCTCATGCCAGTCCCTTTTATTCTTTGCAACTAGTTTCTTTAGTAGGTTACCAAGTGTCTTGTTAAAAGCTTCATCAAGATCATTGGCAGGTGCATTGTACATTGAAGATTTATGTTGCTTACTGAACTTCTCGCACAAACTACTTATGAGTTTATTGTTGAAGGGTGTTCCATTATCAGTAACTATACATCTTGGTATGCCATATCTAAAAATTTTGTTTGATTTGATAAAACCAACAGCATTTTCCTTCTTTACCTCTTTTAATGGTACAGTTTCAGCCCATCTAGAGAAATAGTCAGTGGCAGCCAAGATATACATTTTTCCTTTTGACGACTTTGGAAGAGGTCTAACAATATCAAGTCCCCATGCATCGCAAGGCCATGAGGCTACAATTGGATGCAGAGCCTCTGGAGATTGATGGATGTAGTTAGCATGGATTTGACACACTTGACACTTTTTGGCATGCTCTAAGCAGTCCATCACCATTGTTGGCCAATAGTTGCCTATCCTCTTGATGCGAAAATGAAGTTTAGACCCTGATTGGTGTGCTCCACATGTGCCAGAATGTGCCTCCTCCATTGTTTGTTGAGCTTCTTCTTTGTCAAGACACCGCAAGAATAGTCCCTCACAGGAACGATGAAACAATATTCCCTCGTGAAAGATGAATCGTGGTGCCCTTCTCTTAATGTCTGCTCTTACTCGTGGATCCTCAGGCAGCCTTTCATGTCCAAAATACTCAATCAACGGTTTTCTCCAATCTTCTTTTTCAACCACTAGAACATATATATGATGGCTTTCATTGATTTGAAGATCAAGACAACTAGGAATAACCTATCGATGACATACGCGCGCGCACCTTTGTTGTCTCATTTCTCTGAGTGCCATTGTTGTGGCCAAGTTAGCCAAAGCATCTCTTGGAACGTGATTCAAGAACACTTGATCAAACCTTTCAAGTAAGAAATTAACATATTGGTGATATGACAAAAGATCTTCCTTCTTTACCTCGTAATTCCCTAAGAGTTGATAGATGATCAATTGAGAATCACCATAGATGTAAAATTGAGGAATTTTCATATTTGATGCCATTTCAAGGCCCACAATCAAAGCTTGGTACTATGCGGCGTTGTTGGAACATGTTTCACCTAGAACAAATGAAAATGGTAAGATTAGTCACTCTGGAGATATCAACACGACTCCTGCCCCTACACTATCTTGGCGTGCAGATACATCATAGAACATTGTCCATGCCGGCAACTCTTCAGTAAAAAATGCATCTTCATCAGGAAACTCATCTGAAGTTTCCCATTTTCCCGGAAGAGGGTGATCAGCAAGGAAATTAGCAAGTGCTTGCCCTTTCATAGCCTTTTGAGGTGTGTATATGATCTCATATTGATTAAACAATATATACCATCTTGCTAAACGTACTGAGAGAACTGGTCGAGTCATTACGAACTTCACGGGATCAGCCCGAGAAATTAGCTTGATAGTGTATGCTTCAAAATAATGCCTCAATTTTTTTATCGCATAAAGCAATGTTAAGCACATCTTCTCAATGGGCGTATAATTCAACTCAGCTCCTATCAAGGTCCGACATAGATAGTACAATGCTTGTTCCTTCTTAGCTTCATTCTCTTGAGCAAGAAATGCCCCAAGTGATCGCTCTTGCAATGCAATGTATAGTATCAATGGCTTTCCAGAAGTTGGTGCCCCTAATACAGGCGAATTCATCAAGTATCTTTTAATGCTTTCAAAGGCATTTAAACATGATTGGTCCCAGTGGAAATGAGCATATTTCTTCATTAAATGGTTGAAAGATTGACATCGTCCAGCCAGGTTAGAAATGAATCTCCGAATGAATGCCACATTTCCTTGTAAACTACGGAGGTCTCTCAAGTTCTTTGGCTCAGGCATTTTTTGAATGGCATCAATATTTGCGGGATCAACTTCAATTCCACGGTGACGCACAATGAAGCCAAGAAACTTTCCTGAGGTAACCCCAAATGAACATTTAAGTGGATTCATCTTCAAGTCAAATTTCCTTAACCTCTCAAAAACAATTTGAAGGTCTTCAAGATGGTGTTCCCTTTGCTTCGTCTTTACCACTAAGTCATCAACGTAACATTCCACCCTTTATGAAGCATGCCATCAAATATGTTTTGCATTGCACGTTGATAGGTGGCCCCATCATTCTTTAGACCAAAGGGCATCACTTTGTAACAATAAATCCCTTTTGGAGTTCGAAATGCAGTGTATTCTTCATATTTTAGAGACATTTTGATTTGATTATATCCAGAAGACCCATCCATAAATGACATAACTTCATGCCAGTTGTAGCATCAACCATGAGCTCAATGATTGGAAGAGAGAAGCAATCTTTTGGACACGCTTTGTTCAAATGTCAAAATCAACACAGACACGTATTTAACCATTCTTCTTCTTAACAGGTACAATATTTGAGATCCCCAATGGGTACTTCACTTCTCAGATAAATCCAGCTTCGATGAGCTTGTTAACCTCCGCTTCAATTTGTGTTACCAACTTAGGGTGAAACACTCGTTGCAACTGCTTTATAGGATGTGTTCCCTTTTTTATCCCCAAATGATTAATAGCTATCATGGGACTAAGGCCTGACATTTCTTTATATGACCAAGCAAAAATGTTTTTGAACTCAACCAATAACTTTAAGCATTTCCTCTTTTCTTCTGGTGTAAGAAGTGCACTAATGAAGATTGGACGTAGATTTTCCAAAGTGCCTAGATTTAGTTCCTTGAGGTCATCTATGGTTGATTGTAATTAAGCCATCCTCCAGTTGAGGGGGAGCCTCTTGGACATCATCATCTATATCATCAATGTCTGGACCTTCTTCCACTGTTATGTGATAGGATGATTGTGTCAAGTTTGAATCTTCCATCTGACTTCCCACAAAGACGGTGATGGCTTCATCTTCCTCCTTCTTAGTTTCTCCATGAAACTGGTTGGTGACAACAATTGTGCTTCTTTTCACCTTCAAAGAACCATCGATGGTGATTGACAATACAACCTTTCTCTTCATATGTGATGGGAAAACACTATGAATCTCTTTGTCGTCAGTTACATCATAAGAATCTTGATTTTCATGCTCCAGCAACCTCCTTTCGAATAATGACTTTCTTTTGGTTCCCAAGCGATGAAATACAGAAGTCTTTGAGGTGGTGGCATATTCGTCCACTTGTTTAGAGGATCCTCTTTCATCCTTGCGGCCCAATTTTTCAAATGCAGAGACACGGGGTGTCAATCTTCAATTGCGTTCAAACACCGAAGTCTGTCGTGGTGTTTTACCCTCCTAAGATTCCCTTGTCTTTTTTATAGAGGTGTAGTGGGATGAGGTTATTTCTTTCCCCTTCTTAGATGAAATCCGAAGAGGCTCCGGCAAGTTGAATCCTAACCCAAACTTAGGAGTGGCGACATAATATCCTTGTTTTCTCAACCGCATTTGAGACGTTGTAAGCCCATGTATCTTTTCACCAGTGACTTCCTCTGTGAGTTCTCCTAACTTTGTTGGATTTGAGGAGTTGTAACCTGATTTTTCAAATAATGCGAAGACCTTTTGATCAAAGTTCCCTTTTATCTGATCAACTTGGGTATTTCCTTTGGAAGGCTCCAAAGTGAAAGACGAGACATGTGCAACTGGGACAATCATTTTCTCCTTCAAATCTTGGAATGTTGTGTGACTCAATTCTTTCCTTGGTGGGTGAACTTGTTGAGTACATTCCTTTAGCAGTGGTTGTCCCTTTTTTCAACGCTCACGTGGAATGTAAAAAATTGGTTGCTCATTATCAATATTGGTCTGCATGTCTCCTTTAGATAGTGATAGCTTAATGGAAACCTCTTCTGTTCTCTTCTTAGACATCTTGATAGCAGCCCATTGAACTTTACTATCTTCGAGATCAATTGAGTCGGCTTCTACATGTTCCTCCATATTTTCTCTTCCAGAATCTAGATAGAATTTTGCATCTGCAAAATATGACTCTGTCTCAGTGAAAGGATTGATGTCTGCATCTATTTTGACTACTTCACTATCCTTCATATACTTTATGCACTGATGTAAAGTAGATGGCACCACTCCATTTTCATGAACCCAAGGATGCCCGAGCAACAAGTTGTATGATGTTTTGACATCTATGACATGAATCAAAGTGTTTGATTTCACGTCGCCAATAAACAATCCTACATGAATTTTCCGTATGGATCGTTGTCCTCCTTGATTGAAACATTGGATCGTTAGGTTGCTTTTTGGATAATTCATTGACAGATATTCCAAGTTTTTTCAAAACAATTTTTGGCATAATATTGGATGTCGAACCACCATCGATTAGAATGCAATTGAGATGTTGTTCTCGAATAGACCCTACAACAAACAAGGGCTTATTATGTAGCTTAGACCCTAATAAAAAGTCATTATCTGTGAAGGCAATTGTAACACAACATGGGGTAACTTTTTCATCAGTTTGATGTTCTTATGTTATTGTTGGATTATGCTCACCTTTGCTTCCCTTTGTTTCGTCTGTGCTGGAAATAATATGTGTTGCACCAATTTGACTACCGCAAAAGAGTTTTTCAGGAAAGAATTCATCCAATGTAATGGGCCTTTGAACCTTCTGCGATGAAGAACTATTGATCTATTGGCTAGTACAACGCTTGACACTTTTTGATGGTTGTAGTTGATTCACATCACTCATTGTTGCTCTTGTCTTAGGAAGTCGTATCCTAAGGATTGCTTGATGTCTCCGCTTCTTATGAGTAACTAGAGTCAATCGATCAACTTCATTGTCGTATATCTCTAGTGAACCTTCAGGGGTTTTCCTTGGAAAGTCAACTTCAACAGGTGTTAAACTTCCGAATTGCAAGAAAGTGGACCTTAAGCACTTCTTTTGATTTGGTGCTACACTAGCATGATTTGCCTCCGCTGTTTCATCCTGGTCAATGATGATTTTTCCTTCACTTACTAACATCATGATTTTCTCCTTCAAGATAAAGTATTTACTCGTCGGGTGGCCAAGGACATGATGAAACTTGCAGTATCTAGGATCACCAACCTTATTGATTTCTTTGGGCCTCTTTGATTCACGAAAATCAATAACCTTCTTAGCTAGCAATTAATCAAGAATCATAGGTACATCTGAATCTGGAAATGGGTAGACCTTTGCCTCTAACTCCTTCAGGGTTGGGCGTCGCCTCTTCTCCCTTGGATATGGACTTGGGGCTTCCTCCTCTTTTAGTTTACTCTTGGTGGTGACCTTTACAGAAGTTGCTTTCACCGCCATAGATTCTTTAGTTTGGGTCTTTGAGGTCACACCTTTTCTGAACTCATTCTTTTCTTTTGTCAGATTAGCAAAAAGAGATTCCTTCCCATGACTTGCGATGCTCAACTCCATGTCATGCGCTCGTGTAGCAAGTTCCTCAAAAGTTCGCGGTTTGATACCTTATAGTATGCATAGAAGTCCCCAATGCATACCCTAAATGCACATTTCCACATCAGATATTTCAGAAAGACGATCTTTGCAGTCTAAACTCAATTATCTCCAACGATTGATGTAATCCACCACAGGCTCGTCCTTTCTTTGCTTAGTGTCAGTCAACTATATCATGCGTATAGTTCGATGAGTACTGTAAAAATGATTGAGGAATTACTTCTCGAGTTGCTCCCAACTATCAACTGACTCGTGTTCCAAGTCGATATACCAGTCATATGCATTCCCTTTCAACGAATGAACAAACTCTTTTACCAAAAGGTCACCATGTGTTTCAGCATTGCTACAAGTTTCAATAAAGTGAGCGATATGTTGCCCTGGGTTTCCCTTGCCATCAAATTGTTGTAGCTTTGGTGGTTGATAATTTTTTGGCATTGATAGACAAACAATCCGTCTGGTATATGGCTTGGAGTAATACAAGGAACTTTGTGGTATTCCGCCATATTGAGCCCTAATAGTGTTCGTTATTATGTCTTGCAACTGTTGGGCAGATAGTGCTACAACTGAAATAGATTGTTTCTCCTTTTGAAATTTTGACTTTGCTAGAGATTCCTCAACGTCCTTGTTTCGTTGATCAAAACTAGATGGACAAGTGGGGACATGACTTGACTCTCCAGGTGTGAAGGCCTCCAACTTGTTCATAAGTTGAGCAATATGAAGATTTTTGTCATCAACGAATTTCTTCAAGGCCTCAATGGTCTGCTCCATCATCGCAAACTTCTCATCCATGTCAGTTGAGTCAGCCATAAAAGCATTGACATTCATTGAAGTTGGAGAATCCATTGAATCTTCAGATTCACCAAAGTTGGAGCCAATTTGAGAAAATTCTCCAAAGAACACAGATGCAAGATTACCCCAGGTGTTGTAGTTCCTCATCATATGAGAGTTGTTGTTTTTTCATCGCCTCCAAAAAAGTGAAGTATTCAGATTCATCAAGCCTACTGTTCTTGACTTACACCGAGTAATCGGGCCAACATGACTGAGATCAACAGATACGACACCAGTAGAGTCTTTGTCTAAAAATCACTACTCTTTCTGAAGGCCATTGCAGTAGTTGACTTTGTAGTTTATGGTTCGCAAGAGAAAGAGATGAAAAGCATAATCGATCCCACTGGGTGTGCCAAATTTGTTCGCAACAAATTTCCTTAAGAGCTGAAAATTGACTGCAAGCAAAATAAATAAAAGAAAAATATAATTTTTATTGATGAATCATTGTGAGTACAATTCTGTTGTTCTCTTGATTCTCTCTCCTAAGCTTCTCCAAGATTCGAGGGCCTTCAGTAGTGTACTTCTCGAATTGTTGGATGATGTAGACCTCCTTGAGATGCTGTTGATCTCCGGGAACGTCGGAAAGCGCTTCGCCATTTCATGTCGATCTCCGGGAAGAACTCTGTTGATCACTCCTTCGAAGAGCTATGTAGTTGATTTTGTAGCTTTCTCCAATTGTAGAATGCTTGTTGAAGAGTTCTCTTGATGCCCCTAGAATGTCATGTCCATCCTTTATTTATAGTTGTGGAGGGTGGACAAGGTTGCATATGATTGGCCAAAGGATGTCATTTTGACACTTGGCATGTTGTGATTGGTTCTTGCACTTGATCGAGACTACCACCTCATTTGGACACGTGGCGTCACCTTATTGGTCTTGGATGCCTAGTCACTGTGACATGTGGCATGGGTTTGGGCTTCAAGGTGAAATGGACCTTGGATTTTAATTTAATAAGATGAACTTATTTATTTGTAAAGCCCAAATTAATCATTTAGCCCAGACGAACATGGATTTAATTCAAATTTCGTATGAATTTAACCCAATACAATTTATGTGTCTACAAATGCCCCTTACTTCGAGACTTGTCGACGTGTAGGCTTGCCGAAGTTTGGCGACAAGACTTGAAGTATTCATGAATGTGTTTTTCATTTTTTTGAGACTTGTCGACGTGCAGGCTTGCCGAATTTGACGACGAAAGTTAAAGTCTTCATTAATGTGTATTCATTTTTTGAAACTTGTCTACGTGTAGGCTTGCCGAGTGAGAGTGATGTTTTAGTTGGTAAACATTACTGAAAAATACGTTATACTAGTTTTGTAAAATTTCAAAAAAAATGCTTCATCTGTCAGATTTTTGTCTTTTTGCACTTGATTTTTTTTTAATAAAATATAACCTAAAACGTTACTGAGAAATACATTTATACTAGTTTTGTAAAATTTCAAAAAATGTATTATTTTGGTGAATTAATTTTAATAATGACTTATTTTGGTCAAAATACCAAAAAAAATTGATATAGTGAAGAGGATCCAGATCCGTAAAAAAGTGAGTGGGGTTGTGCTCCTAAAGACTTGTACTCGGTATAAAGAAGACAAAAGAGAAAAATATTTAATACATTTTTTTAAAACAAAACTCTCTCGATACTAAAGGAAGGTTAAACACAGATAATTAGGGCATTTAGTAAATGAAGAATACTCTGTTTTCAAAATTTGCCTTGGGGCGATTTGTTTAGTAGCACGTTCAATGTTTCTTCCGCTGCATTAAGATACACAATTTATGGTTCTTACTCCTTCATTTTTCTTACACTTATCATTCTCAATCATACACACACAATGCAAGTAATTTTTGTTTCATTCTTGTTTTATTACTTCAGTTGTAATATCATCTTTATGAAAAAGAAAGAAAGAAAGTACATTTGTATGTTAAACAGAAGAAAAAACATATTTATTTATGCTCAAGCATGAGTTTTGAGAATACAATTAATACTACTAACTATAGTACGTAGGTAAGTGTTATTCCTTGAAAGTGAAGAAGCTGATTATTGGAGTGGAATTTGCAGAGCATTTTAGTTGTGGTTGCTATTTTTGTCATAGTAATGATATACTGCTGCACCTGATAGCACTGCTAATGTTAAGGCTTGTGCGTGCATCCTGTTTAATAACATATATACTAGTATTAGCGTATAATATATGTAGATTGATAAATTACAATGAAGCATTAATAAAAAAAACCTGGCATGAATAAGCCTAAGACTTGGTTTGAGTGGAGTTCTGGCTCTTGAATGAGCTAGTGAAGCACCCACAGCTGTAGCCCACACTGTCCCTGTAAAGCACAACTAATTAATTAGATGGATGATGGAAACATACAAATTAAGAAAATTAAATGAAATGAAGAGTAGTACTCCTACTAACCAATGCTACTGAGTTTGTGCTCAGAAACCCAAGATTGCAAGGCCTCCATATATATTCGTTGTTATGAAATATTATTGTGCAGAAAGGATGGCTTAATTGATAATGGTGATGGATGAATTTGGTTTGAATGGAAAGAAGGTATTTATAGACTTGAGAAAAAAGAGTATTGGATATTGTATTTGGTGTTGCCCCCTGTTTATGATATTCTATTACCCCAAGAAAGAAAAAAAGTATTTTACTATATTGTATGATGATGAAATCAGTGGGTTTCACTTACCCTGTTTCTCACATATTGTATCTACCAAAGAAGCCGGTGGTTTTATCTCCATTCTGCTCTCTCACTTGGACCCCTCCACAAAGGTTGTATCAGAATTCCTAGAAATAATAGCACCTCAAACTTTGGATAACATCTACCACCCCTCTTTTATTTAATAAAGCTATTTCTTTTCTTTTTTTTCAATCATAAACTTTTAAGCTTAACTTCCTCACTCAAAAGTCAAAATCATTATCGACAAGAAAGATTCAATATACCTGTCACACCCCTATTTTTTCCAAACGAATTGATACGAAGTTTTGAAAAAACAAAGTTTTTTCAATTAAAGTGACATTTTGAAAAGAGATTATTTTATTTTAAAATCGTCACTTGAAATTTAGTTTTGGTGTTCCAAGTCACCTTATTTGAACCCCTATTCAAAAGAAAGTTGATTCTAATTTTTATTGGTCTGCAAATTAGAAATCTAGATAAGATATTCTATTGACCGGTGAAGGTGTGAGGCACCTCTCGATTTCTGTGGTTCTAATACGGTCGCTTTATTGACTTATATCTGGCTTGACTTAATTTTGGATATATTATGCTTATTAGCTTAATAAATTTACTTATATCCCGCCTTCTTTGATTTATTGTAAATTGTCTTATTTTATTAGTGTGTGGTGTACTGGCAGCATCGATTTCCAGCCTTACCACAAATTGTTTATTTGTTAATATGTAAAGACTAAAATTGATTTTATGCTCTTTGGATCCTAATATTAGCCTATTGTTATTATTATCGATCTAATCATGTTGCTATTATTTAATTGAATAAAATTTAATTATTAAAATATTTAAAAAAATAAATTAAAAAAAGATCAACATAAACCAATTAATTGAAAACTTTTTAAGATTTCGCATTAAAAGAAATGCAAAGAAAGTTGTAGATTTAATTTTTTATTTTTTCTCAACAAAACAATAAACATAATATTATTAAGTCTACAAAATGGGAAAGTAACATAACTTATTAGAACTAAATCTCATCTTAATATTACTAACTACATAGCGTAGAATATTAAGTTTCGTACTTTAATCAAGAACAAGATAAAAATGAGACTTTAAAGCATGCAAGAATAATTACATGTCATATAAATTTTACTCTAAATTTAATGATATAAAATTCTCAATCTATTTCATATCATAATGCAAAAATTAAACATGCATAAATTTGAACAACTTCATAATATTGGAATCACATCTTGCATAATTATGAAATCAAATAATGTAATGAAGATCAAGTGTTACCTTTTGTGAAAATTAATTCACAAAGAAAAGACCATAACAGAAATCACGAAAGCAAACCTCGAATTCAACTTTTATCATGTTGTGTGTTTTGATATTGTTGTTTAAAATGAATGACAAAAATGTTGTTTTTTTTTTGTTTTTGTTTGCTGCGTAAGGCTTTTGGTATTGCTGATTTTTTTTTTTTCTTTTTGTACGTGTAGTCTCCCCTTTTTTGTAGTATAGAAGTAGGTAGTATATATATATTGTTCTCCTATCTAGATTTCTACGTGTGTGTTTTATGAGAAATGGGGGGAGTTTGTGGTGAGGTGTGTTGGAGGTAAATGGGTGAGTGGGGTAGAGTGGATGATGGGGGTAGCAACTGTAGTGGGTGATTTAAGGTAGTTTATGTCCTTTTTTTTAATTATTATTATTATTATATTTTGTTTTATCTTTTTTTTTGGTTTTTGTTTTTGAAAGATAACAATATAAATAATTATAAATATAGTATTTAATTATTTTATGCTGATAAAATATAGAATAATTAAATGGCTAACCCAAAAATAAAATGCAACTAATAGATATACTAAAATCATTAGTTTATTTATTAAAATTTAAATTAACAGAAGAAATATTTTTTTGTTAATTTTTATTTATTTTTTTAAAATAAAACTTAATTTAAAATGTGATTCAATTTTTGTTGTTTTCAAATCTTTGAAAATGAACTTATGAAAATGAGATCAAAAATAATTTTTTTTTAATTTAGATCCAAAATATATACTTAAATATTAAAAGGTGTAAAATTTTAGGTTTCATCAAAAATTAGGTGTTCACAATACCCCTAAATTTTATTAGAAGAATCAAATATATCCCTGCATTAATTTTTTTTTTTACTTTCGTAAGAAGAAAAAGAAATATTCCAGCCATTTATGTAACGATACGAATATATGTGAACTACTTTTATAATAAAATATATCAATTCTATATCGATTTGAGTTAATCAACTTTGAGTGAGTTTTGCATTAAAAATCAAAGTTGAGTTACTTTCAGTGAAAAAAAAATCTATAATTAGGTGACTTTTGATTTAATAAACAAAGTTAAGAAACTTTTAGTGAAAAAAAGTTCGAATGACTATTTAAGATATTATTTCCTCTAAGTTTAGGTCTTTTTATTTTGAATAGCTCTAAATTTTCAGTAATCTTAATTACTACCTTTTAAATTTGGCTATTTAATATTTTTTTACCCCCACGTTATCTCATTGAAATAAAGTGATTTACCCTTAATTTTTTCTCTGTACCTTTTAGGCTTTAGCATTTATAAATTTTTTAGATTTTCCTTTTTTGGTTCAAATCGGCAAAATATTTGCTTGAATTCCACATTATAGGCAAATTTTTTTGTTTGTTTGTAAAGTTAATGAATTTTTAGCCTTTTTTACCGAGGCCGAAAAAAATAAGTGAACATTGAATTGGATAATAAGTACATCTAAATAAGATATAATAAGAATTATACGGTTAAAACTTCATTAATCCACTATTACTTTTTATTTCACTATAAAAGAGCTTTAACCAAATGTTTTTATTTTTACAAATTTGGCCCCAAAAAAATATTCCTCCATTTCACAAAGGATGATCTAGTTTGACTTGGCACGGAGTTTAAGAAATTAAAAAAGACTTTTGAATCTTGTGGTCCTAAATTAAAGTTATATAAAATGTATAAAATTGCCCTTTAATCTTGTGGCCTTAAACATGCCACGTGGAAAGTTGAAATTAAAATGTTACCAAAAAAAGAAAGAGGTCATTCTTTTTGAAACTGACTAAAAAGAAAATAAGGTCAGTCTTTTTGAAACGGAGGGAGTAGTTAAAATAAATAACCATTGAATCTAAACAAAATATAAAACAAAATACACAATTGCAACTCTATTATTTTGATTACATATTTTTTTATGTGACTAAAATAATGAAACTAACTTTTTTTTAATTGACTTTGGTCTGGAAAGAAATAAAGAGTCATGACATCTAGGGTGTGTTTGGTAGGAAGGAAAATATTTTTCGTAAAAACATTTTTTTTTTGGAAAACAAGTAGATTTCTAACTTATTTTCTCATGTTTGGTTGGTGAGTAGAAAATGTTTTACTGAAAAATACTTTGTAATGTTTGGTTCATGAATGAAAACTATTTTCCAGAAAATATCTTTTATTTTTTGCTAGAGACTAGAAAATGCTCTTTAGAAAAATAATTTCTGACCCGGTGACGTCAAAAATGAAATTTTAAAATTTAAAATTATTTTTCAAAAATACTTTTTAAAAAAAATTGACACGGGGTGGCATGAAAATTGAATTTTTTTAAATCCGAAATATTTTTCAAAAACAATTTAAAAATTTGACGGGGGCGGGGGGGGGGGGTGACATAAAAAAAGAGAACTTTTAAAATTTGAAATATCTTTCTAAAAAAAAAATTAAAAAATTTGACGAGGGTGACCCTAGGGTGGGGGGTGGTGTAAAAATTGTTTTTTTTTTTAAAAACAATTTATTTTTTTAAAAGAAAAGTTTGACAAGAGTGGTCTGGGTGGCGGGAGGGGGGGGGGGGTGACGGCGTAAAAAATGATTTTTTTAAATTTGAAATATTTTTCAAAAATATATATTTTTTTAAAAAAAATTTGACGGGGGAGGGGGTCAGGGTATGGGGTGGGGTAAAATATGAAATTTTAAAAATTTGAAATATTTGGGAGGGGGTGGTTAGAGGTAAATAAACATTTGAATATTTTTTTTTTAAAAAAAAATTTAAAAATTTGAATTTATTTTTTTGATGGGGAGGGTTGATTATGGGTACGGGGTAGGGTAAGAAAAAAATATTGAAGAATGAAGTAGTATTTTGGAAAATGTTTTCCTTAATTTTTGAAGGAAAATCATTTTCCTTAAATTTGAGAAAAATGAGTTGATTTGAAAAACATTTTTCCAAAATATTTAAGCCAATCAAACATGGGAAAAGAGGAAAACATTCTTTGTACCCCTATACGTTTTAATCTTGTTTGCTTATCCGATCCAGTTTTCCAAAATTTCTTATTATTTTCGATGATCAATAGTTGAAAATAAATAATTACTGGTACTGGTACCACATTATCAATGGAATCTGCACAATTGCAGGGAGCACTTAGCCGACATAACTAGTTAGGCCATCCGATTTCCTCAAAACTGCCACATTTTCTTATAAATAATAGTAATTAATTAATAGATTATCATTATCTTAAAGTAAATTTGTGACTAATCAATATTGATTCTTAATTATTAAATTCGGATTTCTGCACTTTATCCAGATTTCACATGGCAAAGGTTCATTACTCTAGGGTAGGGATGCCATGTTTTTATATTTGCTTTCTACTTCTTTTAGTACAGCAATATTCGATTGGAAATTTGAACCTTAGATCTTCTTACACAAGATATTGTTATTGCTATTATGTGTATTTTGATTTTGAGATGGTATCAATAACAAAGAAGGTGTCATGTACAAAAATAAATATAATAAATATATAAAATAAATAAGAATAATTCATAAGATCGATCGTAGACAATAAAATTCTCGTTGAGAAAACAATAATCAAGAACGAAAAAATATCGCAACAATCGTATTTATTATTTCAAAGTGCGAGTGTTACAATCTCTATGATTCCTTTGAATTCGCCTTTTCAAATATAAATTGAAGGGCGCTTGAGCTTAATCTTGAACTTGTCTTGAACTTGATTTATGATTCAAAGGGATTTAAAGCTTGTTCTTGAATCTTTGATGAACTTGAACTTGAATTTTATCTTGACTTTTACTTGAATTCAAGGGCTTCGAGCTTGTTCTTGAATCGATGGTCTTGATCTTGATCGTTCTTGAACTTGAATGCTTGAATTCTTAAACTTGTAGCTTATAGAGAATTTTATGGCGTTTGTACCACAAATTTTCTCTAGCTTCTTGTTTAGAATTTTCGGTTCTTTTTTCTGAATTATGAGGACCTCTGTTTATAGTTTTAGAATAGAGGAGTTGTGATAGGAATAAGATTCCCTTCGGCTAATCAGATTTAAGTGACATGGCAAATGAGCTTTATGGAGTAGACTTTAATTAAATTCATATTTATTGAATTTAAATAATTAACTCAATTATATTAATCCAAAGTATTTATTTGGATTAATATATTCAAGAATTTAATATAATATGAATCATTTTATAAATTTATATTTAATAAATTTTAAATGACTACAAATGCCCCATTCTTCAAGTCTTGTCGAGATATTTTATCTTTCTAAGACTAGGTGTAACGACATGTTCCTGTCGTTATGGAAAAGCCAACGGGGAAAGAATTTGGGTCAGAAAACTTTTGAGTAGGTACTTGAAAAATTGTAGCCTAGTCCAGATTTGAACGAAATCTGAGTCAGGCGAGGACTAGCGAAATATGGCAATGAATGGGGGATCTAATTATGAATTTGATCACATAAGTGGATAGCTAAGACG
Organism: Solanum raphanifolium; assembly: GCA_036250405.1. NCBI lineage: Eukaryota > Viridiplantae > Streptophyta > Magnoliopsida > Solanales > Solanaceae > Solanum > Solanum raphanifolium. The sequence goes on along the minus strand of JAJOOE010005455.1, from coordinate 53,542 downwards.
TTAAGGAACTCGTACGACTTTACAGAATCGATTTCGGGCGAGTGAAACTCCCGAAACTGAACTTAGCGTGAAAGAGTAGTTTTTGAGTGTCATGAGTTGGAGGTGTGTTGTAAAAAGGGGGTTTGAAACTCTAATTTCAACTCTCTGTTTCCGTGCAAGCCGTCAGGGCGAGGCCACTATGGCGAGATGGGGGCCGCCATAGCAGGCCAGTCGCGACTTAAGTCAGAAATAACTCCAAAATGTCATTATTCTGCAATTTTTGTTCTTGAGAGCTAAGAGACGAACCAAGGCAAGTTCTTGACAGTTTTCCACCTCTTCTAGCACTAAAGGTAAGGATTTTACTCTCCCCTAATCCATTTTTCGATCCTTAGAACTTGGAATCTTGATCATATATTGTTGGGGGAGGGTTTTGAACTGTTTTGGATGGTGGGAAAAAGTCCTAGCTGCATCATAGGATCATGGTTTGGTCTAGGGTTATTGATTTTGTTATAATCCGGATATATTATACCTTAATTATTGATCTTCGCATTGAATTGATTGTTTGTAGACCTAGAACAAGTGGAAAGAATCCGTAAAGGGAAAGATCAAGTATCGTAGAAGGATTCAAGCTTGGTTTGGCGATAGGTGATGATTTTATTTCATGTTTGTGTGATGTATGTGGGTAATTGCTTCATTGTAATACATGTATGTATGTGAATGTAGCACTATTGATCAAATCTAACGTAACTGAGTATGAATGAACGATTGTATGCCATGAATCAACACTTGATTGTATGATTTTGTGAATGTACATTGTGTTTGTGATTGTGGTATGATGATTGGATTGGGTGTCACGTTCTGACACACTAACTTGGATCGGGTGCAACGTTTCGGCACACTAACTTGGATCGGGTGCCACGTTCTGGCGCATATATGAGATCGGGTGTCACGTCTGGCACACTAATTGGGATCGGGTACCACGTAAACTCACGGTATATCAACACCCTCAACTTAAACTCGTTGTTTGTCCTCAAGCAACACACTAAAAATCTAAACGACACTTGTGTAGAAGCAGACATTCAAACTCAAGCAATCACATGGCTTACTAACTCAATTCTATGACAATAGTGCAATCTTTTCATTTAGACTCAACAAGCTAACTCATGCAGATCAAGATATGACATAGATCGACCAATAGACACCACAACATACACTTTTCACAATCACCAAGGTACCAACTCTCCAACAATGTAACTAGTGCCCTCACTTCAAACGAAATCCTTTTTCGCACAATAGATATGAATTTTGAGTTTTAGGATTCATTCAACACTCACGCTCAGAGTGACTTCAAGTACAGTTAGTTCTCAATACCATATGTTTGCCCTTATTTTCACTGCATAGACTCTCCAAACTAGTCACTAGGATCACTATAGGACTTTCTTAGCTTGTAACGTAGGCTCAGGGTCAAATAGATATATTTGGATACTTTTTAGTGACTTTCTGCCCTCCTTGACATTACATTGGATTTTTACCTCTTTTCTCCACCAATTTTTGACATCTTTTTATTTTCTTTTCTTTCCCTTGACTCTTTTCAACACAGATGCGACTTTTGACTTTATAACTCTTATTTTTCACTTTCTTCTTTTTCTTTCACTTTATTTTTCTTTATTTTTTTCAGCACTTTGTTTTTCATCTTTTTTCTTCTTTTGCACAAAGTCACATTTTTTTCTTTTCTGTTTCTCTTTTCATACCATTTTTCTTTCGATTTCCTTTTACACAGCCACCCTCAACTTATGTGTTTGGCATGAGTTGAGGTGCACAATATCCGATATCGAATCAGGGCCAAGATCAAAGTAACTTCTGAATTAGCCACCCTCAACTTAGGCTTTTGGCCTAAGTGAAGGTGCATATGTCCAATGAGGGACCGGGGCCAACACAATGATTTTAGGGAAGGTGAGTCAGGTGTATTGAAAGAAATGGTCTATTTTAGGCTCAAACCGTTGGATCAAGGGGAACATCTATTTCATTTGGTTGGATCATTTTAGGCATTAGTGGACTTATCAGAACAAGGGCCTATGATCATTTCCAAGCTTCTAGCCTAGATTATCTTAGCAGGACCAACGGGGCAAGTTCTAGATTGGCACAATACTTTCTGAACATTCAAACTTTTCTCACCCACACTTGGCACATTGTTTCATTATCAGATTATCAGATTACTCAGTTCAAGTTTCAGCTTAAGTCATGAGATCAAATCGGTTCTTTATCATGTTATATTAAGAGCCAACATATTCAACTCATCAAGCCTATATATTCTAGCACATTTTTAAACAATTTTTTTTACGGGTATCAACTTTTCATGCTTTTTATGCCATCATGCTTTCATTCTTCTACTTACTTCTACACATACATTCCTAAACATGCCAGTTCAACATAAATTAAAACAGTTCTTTGGGGGAAAAGAACATAGGCAAGAAAACCCCAAAGGAGGATTATGAGTTGGGTTACTCAAACTTCACCCTAACACTCCAATCCATTTACCCCACCCCAACAAAATAAGGTACAATTGTCCCTAATGCACAAAAATCAAAATTAAAACATAGGTTGAAGAAAAGCTGTGGTGCATATACGTCGAATGCCTCTCAAGAAGCGGGTATGTCCGGTTTCTCGGAGCCCGCTGGATCAACACTAGGAACGCCATCAATAGCGCTCCTATCAACTATCCCAGCACCCTCAGTAGTGCTCACACACTCAGATGGGCCAACACCTATCTCTCTGGCCCGTTGCTGTCTCATCTCCTTCTCTAGTAACGACGCCTTTGTGCCCTCCTCCAATTGATGGCGCTCCTTCTTTCTCAATCTCTAAGCCTCAACATCATCAGAAGTACAACAGGAGCGGGGGCGCTACCCAACGGCACGGGAAGAGTCTGGTGGTAGCATGGAATCGCCAAATAGGGCAGACATCACCACGATATCAACCTCCTCTCTAAGGGAAGCCTTTGGTGCAGACTCGGGAGGGGCTAAGAGGGCATCAACATAAACACGAAGGCTGTCCAACTCCGTCTGGAAGGTAGCCAAAGCAATAGTCGTGGTCGGCCTATCCAAGACTCACAACTCGAAGGCATCCAAGCGCTTATGAACAACCTGAGTCTTTTGGTCCATCAGCTGCTCTATCCTGGCCTCGGACTACTCAATCGAACGTTGCATCCACGGCCTAATATGTTGCAGTAGTGTGGCCCATCTGTGTTTCCAGCTTCAAAACTCCAGCTAGAGAAACGAGAGTGAACCCGGAAGATGGAGTGGCTCGAGAGAAGCTAGGGGCCTAACTAGTGGCCGACGATGAAGGAGCCTGGGCATCCACTGTAGGGGCAGTGTCATCAACCTACATCTGCTCCACATCCACAACATGATCATCTCCCAATGGTGGTACCTCAATCTGTGGCTCCCGCGAGGTGCAGCTAAATTGGTGTCATCCCGAATAAGGCTGATAACTAGAGTCTTGGTTGCATTAAGAAATCGGTCACAGTGCCAAACGGGGACAGAAGCATCCGTACAGACCTGGAAGATGAGGCACGAGAAGGGCAACATGGTGGTGGTCTTGAAGGCCCTCTCATGGATTTTTGCAATCAATAAGTGGGCAAAGTTTATCTCAAGTCCCGCTACTATAGCTGCAACTATCACTACTCGGTCCCATGTAACCATGTTGTCTGCCTGAGTAGGGGACACACGATTCTGCACCATCAACCAGAAGAACTTTGCAGCGAAGCTCACTGTCGCCTTCTTGATACCCTAGCTAGAAGTCTGGACCCACTCAGCGTGCTCTCCATCTGTAGCAATTTTTCGTGCCAACCATCTCACAAGGGATTCCCTCTGCTCGGCATTCCTCTGAAATGCCCCGCTCTAAATGATGCCCATCTGATAGTTGAACTCTCTTGTATTAATGGGCAGAGTGTGGTCTGGGCCATAGATGAACCTGTAGAGGGTGACCTCTGATATATCGACCGTGAAACCTCGAACTAAGGTGGACTCGAGTGGAGGCTAAGTGGCGAGTTTGGTTCGTTTGGAGATGGAATTTCTCACAGTTGCCGCATAGAAAGCATAGAACTCTCGGACTATTTTCTCGCGGTAGGTCCCTAGGCTCTGTGCCATACATTCACATATGTGCCTCTGGAAAAGCTCATGGATGACTGGAGCGGGGTGGAGGCTGCCTGTGAGAACATGATGCTCCTCAGTGACAAGTCTAGCCATCTTCTTGTGCTCATTCAACATATGAGCATCTGTGTATATCTGGTATTGGTCGGTCATGCACCACTTGTTTGGCTCCATAGCGATTGGTGCAGGATCAGAACTGGGGGGCACTGAAATGTCGCCCGTACCATCAACCTCAGAAGAGGAGGCGGTGCTGCCGCTAGAACTAGAGACGAACTGCGACTCAGAGTCAGCTTGTGAGCCGATCGATGTGGCCCCCTCCTTAGACTGCGGGGCAGTGACCTCATCGAAACTCACCTGCTGAGCTCTGTTCCGAGTAGTGCGGGGAACAGTAAGGGAGGTCCTGGTGGCTGGAGGAGTGTACTCATCATCATCATCATCGATAAGACGTAGAGAATGTGCTACAGACTTGGACTTTCCCTTCATGGTGTATGTGAGAGCTTACTTAGGAGCCATGGTACCTGTGGAAGCTTAGTACCATAACAAGACAATAAAACACATGGGAGAATTTTAGAACAAGAAACGAACCCAAACAAAAAATTTAAAAAAATCTGGACAGTAGCTGAACTGTCGACCTACAGTGGGTACCTACCGTCCGTCGATGGAACGACGGTCTGTGGGTCCCCTCTCTGGGTCAGATGGTTGAAAATCAAGTTCAGATGTTGGAACCACGAATGTGTAGAATGGTTCGTCGATGGAACGACGGACCATAGTCCACATCATGGTTCTACACTTAAGAAAATTTTAGGGTGTCACTGGTCTATGGGACTTGACCTATGGTCCGTAAGTTGACTTACGGTCTGTGGGTCAGTGTTGTGCCAGGTCTCAAATTTTAACGTACATTTCATGCCATATTTCAATAATTATACAAGCATATTAGGCCTACAGATGCATTTCAACATATATTTTGGTAGTTTATCATCCTTAGGGTTCCAATTACACAAAGATCAAAACTACGAACCTAAGTCAAAATATCTAATTAGACCCAATACTTGAATTATGTGGTTTTAACTTGTAAGACACTCATATTCTATCGTTCCAAGGGTGTTTATAACTACAATTCAACATTTAATTAGAAGAGTAACAACCCAAGGTCAAGAACCAACCTTGTGACTTCATGAAATAAACAATGAACAGTGAATTCAAAGTAAGGATGAGGTCGTTTACCTTACAAGTAATCGAAGTGGGTAAGTGTGGTAGTGTAATAAATGCCTTGAACCTTTACTGGCCTTTTGACACCAAACCCGGATAGTGACAGTGATGGGGAAGAATTTGGAGGTGATGGAATGATTTTATGGGAGGAGAGTGATTATATGGGGTGTGGGTTATTGATATGGGAGTAATTTTGGGGATTTATGGATGATTATAGGTATTTGGAGGGTTGAAAAATGGTTGGGAAGGAGTTTTGAAAGTGGGGAATGATTTTAAAATGAAAGGTTTTTATTTAAAAGGGGTCCGGATCGGGTCAGGCAAACCCTAATTTTGGACCCACGAAACCCCGTTGATGGTCCGTGGGTCAACCTACAGACCGTAAGTCTGGTACGTAGGTCATTCTGACACTTGGACAATTTAAAAACTTACCTAGGATCTACGGGCGCTATCCACGGTCCATGGATAGACCAACATACCGTCGATGTGGTCCGTAGACCACTGCACAACTGTTTTTCTGCAGATTTTGCCTTTCATCCTTGCACACGTAGCGACCATTAGGACTTTATTTTTACACTTTCTGGACACCTTTTAGACACAGACCTTATTCTATATCTAGCCAACACTAATACAAAAGTAAAATACCTATCTAAAGAGCTGCAAAAATTAAAATAAAAGAAGAAAACTCTTATATCGAAAATAAAACCTATAGTTGGCTAGATTATACATTTGGGTTGCCTCCTAAGAAACACTTGATTTAACGTCACGGTACGACACAGATCCCTTGATTACTTAGACTTCATCAAGGTGCCATGCCTCTATCACTGCATTGACACTCTCAGAATTTCCCATGTAGCTTTTTATCCTCCGGTGGTCAGCCTTGAACCTTGTCCCACTCCTTTTCTCGAGCTCAATCACTCCATGTGGGGACACTTGGGTCACTCTAAATGGTCCGATCCACTGGGACTTGAATCTGCCAGGAAATCAACACAACCTTGATTTAAACAACAACACTAGATCCCCAGGAGCTAGTTTGCACTTTTATGTCTTTTGATCATGGTGCTTTTTCTCTGTGCACAAGGCTGCACCTAACTTCTCCTTACTAGACACTTCTGCACCTTTTTCGAAAATGTGACTCACCACAGATACCGGTTTAAGATCACTTTCCTGCTTCATAGATTTACAGATGTTAAAGGTCACATCTTCCTTATTCAGTCAGAACTTCATTTGCACTTTCTCCATATCAACTAAAGCACGCCCAGTAGAAAGAAATGGTCTCCCTAAGATGATGGGGACCTCAAAGTCAACCTCCCAATCAAGTATCACAAAATCTGCCGTAAAAATGAATGACTCCAATTTCACAAAGACATTTTGAAGCACTCCAATGGGCTTTTTCACAGTTCTATCAACCATAAGTAAGCGCATCACAGTTGGTTTTGGAGCTCCTAAACCCAACTTCTTATAAATTGACAATGAGATCAAATTAATGCTGGCACCCAAATCACACAAAGTTTTCACAAAGTGCATCTTACTGATGGTGCAAGGAATAGTGAAAGCTCCCTCTTTCTTTTATACCAGTGACCTCAAAGAAATGGAACTACAATGCTGTAACCTCTCATCATTCTCAAAACTGACAACCCTTTTTTTGGTCACCAAGTCCTTCATGAACTTTGCATACCCAGTCATTTGCTCCAAAACTTCTATCAATGGGACATTGATGGAAAGTTGTTTCAACATAGTTATAAACCTCTGATATTTTCCTTCTTCAATGTTTGTTACTAACCTTTGTGGAAAAGGAGGTGGAGTTCTAGGCATAGGAGCAACCTTCCGAGTCAACTTATCTTCCTTTTCTGCGGCATTTTTTGTCTCTCCAGTAACCTCAATCTCATCCGCATATATTTCTACCATCTTTTCAACATCAGATGGAATAAAGGGATCAATGTCTAACCTCTAAAAATGAGGTTTATAACTCATATTTATAGAAAACAAGTCCTAAATTAAAAAGGAAACAAAATAAGAAAAATAAACTTCTAGAATGTGGCTTCAATCGACGACTCGACCTACAGACCATGGGTCGACCTATGGTCCGTATGTCCCCGTTTCTCCATACTTAGCATTTTTATCAGGTACTAGAACTTCAACTCTCTGAATCCATCGAAGGATGTGCAGGACGGCCCATGGGTCGACCTACGGTTCGTCAGTTGCTCCGTAGTTCCACACTTAGTCAGAATTCCCTGATGCTCCATTTACGCCTGCCATCAATGGTTCGTGGGCCAGTTCCGTAGATGTCTCCTTCTGCATAATTTCAACTATCATCTCTATCAATCGCGTCCAAGACTATTTCCTACAAACATAACACATAAAACATTATTTCTAACACAATATACCCCTAGCACACACAATTTCTAAGTTAAATGTATAAAAAATACCATAAACTCACAATATATCATTAGACTATTTAGTTATTTTTTATGTTGGTTGGGGTTGTACCCCCTCTTTCTTAGACTTGTTGAATTTAGATGTTTTGGTACCATGACTTTTAGGTTCTAGGCGATAAGACTTCCTCATTAGTTTGGTTAGTTATTTGTTTAAACCTTTGGAGGTTAGGGAAACTCCGTATTTCTTTTGGTCATTTAAACCTGCTTTCGTATCTTTAAATGCGTAGTATTTGGTTAAGTTGTTAGTTTGGGTTGTAATAATGGTTCTCTCACTGGAGGGTTAGTGTAGGTACCAATCAGGACGGTCTGGGTCATGACAAAGTTGGTATCAGAGCCCTAGGTCCATTGATCTCATTGTACCAAAACGAGTCTAGTAGAGTCATGTGGAACGGTATGGAGACGTTTGTACTTTTCTTTGAGAGGTTATTGGACTTTAGGAAAAAATCATTTCTTTCTATTCCTTTCGTGTTATGAATTGAATCCAATTGGTATCTATGTGATACAAATTGGTATCTGAATGTCTTCACTCTATTTCACATCTAGTTAGTAATTGAGTTGTAAATGTGGAAACAACAACACTAGTAATAGAAAATGTGTCCTTGGAAACAGGTTTGTTTCCCTGACTCACTGTGGGAATGTAATGACTATAAATAAACATGAGGTTTGTATTATGTTCTTAAGTTTGAAACCTTCATTCTTCTTGGGTATTGAATCTGAAGATTCTTATGATTTTCTTGTTGATTGTCGTGAGCTGCTTCATAAGATGGATAAGGTAGAGTGATTTGGTGTTGAGTTTGTGATATACCAGTTTAAGGGAAAATATGGTGGTGGTCTCATGTTGAGTGTTGACTAGTAAATGCACTACTCATGACTTGGGGAAATATTTTATAGCTTTTTGTATGAAGAAGTATATATCCTGAACTTTGAGGGATAGGAGGAGAGATGAGTTCCTAAATATAGAGCAATATAATGTATTTGTTGCAGCCTTTAGGGCAAAAGTTTATGTTTTATCCAAATATGGTACTCCATTTTGTTTCAGTCTAGAAGAGAAAATTTGTCGTGTTGTGCAGGGATTAAAGTCAGATTTATAGATTTAAGCTTATAGGTGGCTTTTTTAGCAAAAACCTTTTCAGGTTGTGGTTTATTTGGTAACGGAGGTAGAAGGGGGTGAAGTCAGAAGACTTTGCCAAGGTGACAACATTTAAGAAGTTTTGTAAGGGAAGGTTAGATAATGAACATCATTACTTGGAAAATGCATTTAATATTATTGTCATATCATGTATGGGTTTCTTAGTAAATGATGAAATTATATTGTGACAATTGAGGTTAGAATATCTGTTGCGATTTCCTAGATTGAGTGTATATCAAAGAAGGTCATGATAAGATTACTACAATAGCATCGATGCTTACTTGGTTAAGTTATTAAGTGTGTTAAAATTGTGGAGAACCTGGGCATATGATGAAGAAACCAGTGAGGCCGTGGAGGCTGGGGAAATGGTAATGCAGGTAGGGGATCAGTGCATCCAGGCAAGGAGGTTGCTCGTCAAGATGACATGGCTCAGTCTTATGCTTTTTCGGGCAAGGCCGAAGCTGAAATGTCTGATGTAGCTACTGTTTTGTTTGATTCGGGTTCTACTTATTCATACGTGTTAGTTCAGTTTTCCTTGGGAATTTGATATGATTTGTGATGTACTTGATGCCCTCATCCATGTTTCTACCCTAGTTGGAGAGTCTATCATAGTCACCCATGTGTATCGTGATTGTCTTGTTTTGTTTATGGGTTTTCAAACTTGTGCTGATTTGGTTATTTGGATATGACTGACTTTGATATAATATTAGGCATGACTTGGTTGTCCCCCCATTTTGATGTGCTTAATTGTAATGATAAGTCTGTGACTCTAGAAATCCCTAGTAGGGAAAGGTTAGAGTGGGAAGGGATGTACAAGCCTAAGCCAGCTAAGGTCATATCCTCAATTCGTGATAGGAAACTGGTGGGGCGGGGATGTTTGGCATATTTGGCTCATGTTCGGGATGTTGATGTGAGTCTCCCTCTATTGAGTCTATTCCTGTAGTGTCTGAGTTTAAGGAATTGTTTCCCACCGATTTGCCTGGTATGCCTCCGGATAGAGATATAGATTTTTGCATTGACTTGGAATAGGATACTCGCCCCATTTCCATCCCTTTTTATTGCATGGCTCCGATAGAATTGAGAGAGCTTAAGGCTCAAATGTAGGAGCTTCTTGATAAATGTTTCATCCGTCCTAATGTTTCCCCGTGGGGTGTTCCTATCTTATTTGTTAAGAAGAAGGGTGGTAGTATGAGGACTGGTGATTTTATCTTAAGCCATAAAGGAGTGGAATGATACCAGAATGACAAGCTTATGGATAAAGAAAGTTCCATTGAGTATACTTGGGTGAAGGAAATTGAATATTTTAGTAAGAAAGTGCGTATAAAAATTGGGTTAGTCCTTTGAATTTGGTGAGTATACCTGAGTTTGAGGTGTCTTGTTGGTGAGAAGGTTGACTTCGTAGTGATAGTCAGGGCTGAGTGAACATAATGGTAGTAAGTGTTCGTGATGGATTGTGATGGAATGTAACTATATAATAAGATTATTGGTTAAGCGAATTTTGTATAGTAATTACGACTTGTGAGTATCTAAGGTTGTGATTTTCTAATATTTGGTGAGTAATGTGGTTGTATGAGAAGTTTTAAGAGATGGTGGAACACCACTCGAATCGAATTTAAAAGAGCTAGAATCATAATGAAGAAAAATAGTGGGATGTCGTACAACCTTTAGAGAGAGGCGAGAGCAAGAATGTTTTGTTTGATTGCAAAGGCTAAAGAGGTATCTCCAGAGAGGTAGATAATTGGGTTCAGAGACGCGTGAATTCATTCGTTGTTGTGGCTATGGTAATAGTGTCATGGGTCTATCAGATTGGTTAAAACTATGTGAAAAGATTTGAGAAAGGAGTGTACAGACATTAGCTTGAGTGTGATAATAAGTGCTTTGGTTTTGTTTTTGAGTTTAGTAATGAGTACGAGTGAAATTTTAGCGAAGGATATTGTGAGATCGATGGAGATGCGATCAATGATAAGCGAAGATCCATGAATTCATAAAAATCTTCAAGGTACAAGCTAATGTTGATAGATAAGGGGATTGTGTTACATAGATGAATATACAATTCAGATTTTTTTCATTGTAAGTCTACATTCGTGGTGATATATTTTGTTAAGGTAAGAATTGGCAATGTGAGAAATGATAAATTGTATTCGGTATTGAGCAATTGAAAGAACTTACATCTGGGTTGAGTCATAAAGTTTATTATTGTTGATTGTTAAGTACCTAAGAAAGGTTTTCATTTAAAAGTGTTGGTTTATAGTAAGGTAAATGGTCGGAGTGTTCATGATGGTTGTTAGTATTGAGAGTGTGGACTTCGGTGGAATAATGTGAAGAGTATGTGAAGTCAACTCAATGGAAATGACTAGTATTGACTCTTCAGAGGAAAACCTTTAGTGTTATTCTGTAAAATTCTTATGTGACCATCTATTTCGTTTTGTACATGGTGGTGAGAATGTTTCACTAGCTATGATCACGTGTGTTTTCACTTTTGTGTGTGGATCCCTAGTGGTGGATCAGGGGTACCAATCCTGCGATGTTCTCTTGGTTGAGTGGGAAGATTTGGTTATTTCAAACGACATATTTGGTGTTGTCTTGTAGTTGTTAAAGTATTTTAGTGTTTCTACAAGTACCACCTTGCTTATGAGAATTTATAGAAGAGCTACTATGCGTATTTATGGTTGTCCGACAATCTTAATATTCATCTTATCGTCGAGGTCATGTATCGATTATGTGTGGTTAAATGTGGGGATCATTGGGTCTAATTCTACTGTTCTTAAGGGTAATCTACAATCATAGTTACTAAATCTAACATTTCGATAATGTTGTTAGAGGGTTCGTATGCTTGGACATATCCCTCAATGAGTATCTGATGTCTAAAGACCAAATTTTTGTAACTTAAGCTCATGGAAATTTATGTGTGAGAAGGAGATGTTGATAAGAATTATGATTGTTGGGTATTATGAGTGTGGGCTGGTTGGTTCAGGTTCACTTCTAATTGTAGCGAGTATTGATTTAGAATTTTATCATGCTTATGTGAGAAATGATTCGTCCTGATGATTTTGTCAAGGTCATTGATAACATGTTGCAGACCTGGCTGCGATCAACTTTGGTGTTTATTGAGAATCATTTTTGTTGTTAGTTAAGTTTATATACAACAATATTTATCACTTGAGTATTGAGATGACTTCATTGAGGCGTTGTATGAGAGGATGTGTAGATCACCCATAAGGTGGTTTGGGGCAGAAGATGTAAATCCTTTGGGAGTTGATTTGGTGAAAGATGCTCAAGAAAGGGTGAAAAGCATCCAAGCTAAGCTTCTAGCAACCTAGAGTCGACAGAAAAAGTATGCGGGACAAGTATCCCAGTTATTTGACGACTCAGGTACTACTCTACTCTTACCTTAGCCAGTTTTTCCTAGTTTATCACTCGGGGACGAGTGACGGCTAAATTGATATCTATTGTAATGACCTATTCCCGTCGTTATGGAAAAGCTAATGGGGAAAAAATTTGGGCTAGAAAACTTTTGAGTAGTGACTTGAAAAATTGTAGCCTAGTCCAAATTTGAATGAAATCTGAGTCAGGCAGGGTCTAGCGAAATCTAGTAATGAATGAGGGATCTAATTATTAATTTGATCACATGAGTGGATAAATAAGACGTTAAGGAACCCGTACGACTTTACAGAATCAAATTCGGGTGAGTGGAACTCTCGAAACTAAACTTAGCGTGAAAGGAAAGTTTTTGAATGTCATGAGTTGGAGGTGTGTTGTAATAAGAGGGTTTGAAACTCTAAATTTGACTTTTTATTTCCGTGCAAGCCGCCAGGGCGGAGCCGCTGTGGAGAAATGGGGGTCGCCATAGCGGTCCAGTTGCGACTTAAGTCGAAAATAAACCCTAAAACGTCATTATTCTGCAATTTTCATTCTTGAAATCTAGGAGATGAACTAGGGCAAGTTCTTGACAGTTTTCCACCTCTTCTAACAGTAAATGTAAGGATTTTACTCCCCTAATCCATTTTTTGATCCATAGAACTTGGAATCTTGATTATATATTGTTGGGGGAGGGTTTTGAACTATTTTGGATGGTGGGAAAATGCCCTAGATGCATCTTAGGATCATGGGTTTGGTGTAGGGTTATTGATTTTGTTATAATCCGGATATATTAGACCTTAATTATTGATCCTCACATTGAATTGATTATTTTTAGACCTAGAACAAGTGGAAAGAATCCGTAAAGGGAAGGATCAAGTATCTTAGGAGGATTCAAGCTTGGTTTGGAGGTAGGTGATGATTTGATTTCATGTTTGTATGATGTATGTGGGTAATTGCTTTATTGTAATACATGTATGTATGTGAATGCAACACTATTGATCAAATCTAATGTAAGTGAGTATGAATGAACGATTGTATGCCATGAATCAACACTTGATTGTATGATTTTGTGAATGTACATTGTGTTTGTGATTGTGGTATGATGATTTGATTGGGTGTCATGTTCTGACACACTAACTTGGATCGGGTGCCACGTTCTGGCACATATATGAGATCGGGTGTTACGTCTGGCACACTAATTGGGATCGGTACCACGTTCCGGTACACTAACAGTTTGGGTATGGGTTCCATGAGAGGACAATTGAATTGGGTTCCGTGAGAGGACCATTGAATTGGGTTCCGTGAGAGGACTATTGAATTATGGTGTGTATCTACTTGTGATGATTACGTTTATATCTAATGGTGATTGATATTGGAAGATTGTTTGTTGCTCTAAAATGATAACCAATGTGTATATATATTTTGTACATATCATTATTTACTATGTTGTGGTTGGTTATATATGTTGTGCTTACTGGGATAGCCGTGTGATCCTACAAGTACACTGTGGTTGGTACTGATACTTCACTTGTTCATTCTTTGTTTAGTACAGGGCATCTTCAGACGGCTATTGATAGACCTCAGCTAGGAGATCAGTGATCGAGATCGGATTTCAAGGGTGAGCAAGTTCTTTCAGGCTGCCATGGAGTCCTTCCTATCGTCTAGTCCATTTCCTTTGGACTTAGACTATTTAGTTATTTCTTATGTTGGTTGGGGTTGTACCCCTTCTTCTTAGACTTATTGAATTTAGATGTTTTGGTACCATGACTTTCAGGTTCTAGGGGTTAATACTTCCGCATTTGTTTGGTTAGTTATTTGTTTAAACCTTTGGAGTTTATGGGAACTCCGTATTTCTTTTGATTATTTAAACTTGCTTCCGTATCTTTAAATGAGTAGTATTTGGTTAAGTTGTTAGTTTGGGTTGTAGTAATGGTTCACCCACCGGAGGGTTAGTATGAGTGTCAATCACGACTGTCTGGGTCGTGACACTAGGCTAAAGAATTTGAAGACTTCAATTTGCAGACTCTTCAACTTGCAAACTTGAAGAATTTAAAGACTTAAACTTGCATACTTGGAGATTCTGAAAACTTCATCTTGAAACAATTTTTATTCATAAGGGTTTGCCCCCATTGAGTCACCACCATTTAGTACAAGTTTGATGTTTGATAAAAGATTACTCATAGCTTTAACTTTCATGTGACAGATCAAGTGGGAACATGTGGTTTTTTGACACTCATGCAACTGGACTTAAAATTTGCTTCTAAGCGCTTACGTACCTCAATGAAGAGGATCAAGCCACAATGTAATTCTGGGAGAGTGTTTTTTATGTGTTGTACATAGTTTATAGTCTTGTGGACCAAGAGTGACATGCAGTTTAGGCTTAACTTGAATATTTAACTCTAATTTGAAGAGCTCTGTGACATACTATTTAAGCTCGTATTTTAAGGAGCATTTCAACTTAAAGATGTAACTCAAATTTGAAGAGCTTTATGACATATAGTTTAAGCTCGTGTTTCAAGGAGTATTTCAGCTTGAAGGTTTAACTCAAATTGTAAGAGCTTTGTGACATTCAGTTTAAGCTCGTGTTTCAAGGAGCATTTCAACTTGAAGATTTAACTCAAATTTGAAGAGTTTAGTGACATGCACTTTAAACTCGTGTTTCAAGGAGCATCTTAATTTGAAGATTTAGCTCAAATTTGAAGAGGTTAGTGGCATACAGTTTAAACTTGTGTTTCCAGGAACATTATAACTTGCAGTTTTGGCTCATGCGATAAAGAGCATTGTAACTTGCAGTTTAAGCACATGTGTTAAGGAGCGTTGCAACTTGCAGCTTAAGCTCATGCGTTAAGGAGTGTTGGAACTTGCAGTTTAAGCTCATGTGTTAAGGAACGTTGGAACTTGTAGATTAAGCTCATGCGTTAAGGAGCGTTGGAACTTGCAGTTTAAGCTCATGTGTTAAGGGGTGTCTAGATATACATTGACTTTTCAAAGTCATATTCAGATGCAGACTTGCCCCCACTTTTGAGTTCTTCTATATCTTCATCTTCCCAAGGTCCATAGATAAGAGATCATTGATCTTTTCTTAAAGTCATGCTTAATTCTATGTCATGTGCACAAGTTGCCAACTCTTCGAATGTATTCAGATTTAATCCTTGAAAAATGTAGTAAAGACCCCAATTCATGCCTTGGATGCACATTTCAATGCTAGAAGTTTCACTAAGGTGATCTGCCAACTCTTCAAATGTATTGGGATTTAATCCTTGAAAAATGTAGTGAAGACCCCAATTCATGCCTTGGATGCACATTTCAATGCTATAAGTTTCACTACGGCGATCTTTGCGGTTGAGGCTCATACTTCTCCAGCGATTGATAAAGTCAACAACTAGCTCATCTTCACCTTAACGAGCCTTTGCAAGTTCAATCATACTAACGACATGTCTCGTGTTATTGAAACGATTGATGAACTCTTGCTCTAACCGCTCCCAACAATTTATAGAATTAGGTTCGAGATCTGTGTACCAATCAAAGGCATTTTCTCTGAGAGATCGAACGAACTCTTTAACTAGATAATCACCATATGTCTCAGCATCGTTGCAAGTCTCAATAAAGTGCGCTATATGTTGTTTGAGATTTCCTTTGCCATCAATTGTTGAAGCTTAGGAGGTTGATAGCCCTTAGACATTTTCAAGTTATCAATCCTTTGTGTATATGGCTTTGCATATGTGGGAGAAAAATTGGATGAAGACTCAAATTTGTCTTCGATAACCTCTATGATGAAGTCCTTCAATTGATCAATTGTAATCAAACCTTTAGCGGAGATATGAATCTCTTTGATCTTTATTTGCTTTACACAATACTCTCCTTCGTCTTGAATTTTAGGAAGCTTTAGAGGTGCTTGACTCAATCTTCTCTCAATCATGTTATCCATCTTATTTGTTAGCTTGGAAAGTTTAGCATCTTGTTCGTGTGCACACTTTGTCAGGTCTTCAATTGCTTTAGTTAAGCTTGCTAGTTGTTCTTCTATAGTGGAAGACATTTTGATATTTTGTGATGCTTGAAAAGTTGAGATGAGAGGTAGAGATTGTCCCATTGGGCGTGCCCGAATTTGTAAACAATAAAATTTGTGCCGAGAAAATAATAATCAAGAATGGAAAAATATCGCAACAATCGCATTTATTATGTCAAGTGCGAGTGTAACAATCTCTATGATTCCTCTGGATTCTCCTTTTCAAATATAAATTCAAGGGCTCTTGAGCTTAATCTTGAATTTGTCTTGAACTTGATCTATATATGATTCAAAGGCATTAAAGCTTGTTCTTGAAGCTTTGATGAACTTGAAATTGAACTTCATCTTGATCTTGACTTTTACTTAAATTCAAGAGCTTCGTGCTTTTTCTTGAATCCGATGGTCTTGATCTTGATCGTTCTTGAACTTGAATGCTTGAATTCTTAAACTTGTAGCTTATAGAGAATTTTATGGCGTTTGTACCACAAATTTTTTCTAGCTTCTTGTTTAGAATTTTTAGTTCTCTTTTCTGAATTATGAGGACCTCTATTTATAGTTTTAGAATAGAGGAGTTGTGATAGAAAGAGAATTCCCTTTGGCCAATCAGATTTAAGTGACATGTCATATGAGCTTTATGGAACGGACTTTAAGTAAATCCATATTTATTAGATTTAAATAATTAACTCAATTATATTAATTCACAATATTTATTTGGAATAATATATTTAAGAATTTAATATAATCTGAATCATTTTATAAATTTATATTTAATAAATTTAAATAACTACAGGTTGTTTGGTAGAGTGTATTAGCAAAATTAATGCATGCATTAGCTATATGTATTTGTAGTATCTTGTTTGGTGCACTTTTTCATGCTATGTATAATTAATGCTTTGCACTAATTATACACTTTATTGTGTATTGGAGAGTGTGTTACTAATACCATGAATTTCTAGGTATTAGTGATGTAAAGGGATTTAATGCATGCATTAGCCTTTCAAAGAGACAATTACCCCTCAAAACCCCTTCTACATTTTTTTCACCATAATTATGGAGGATATTTTTGTACAATACATGCCATTTTTAATACACCAAATCAAATAATGTATGTATAACTAATGTAAGTATAACTAATACAAGCATTGCTAATACAGTTTATTTAGCATTATTTTTCTACACTCTACACCAAACGAGTGTGTATCTTTATTCTTTAGCTATATTTCACTGTATACTTTGTGCTCTTTTCATGTGTTCAAAGCCGGCCGGAAAAACAACTAAAGTAAAGGCTTTACATTCCACATTATTTGGGCCTCATTTTTTTGGTTTTACATCGAGTATTCAATATCTATTTTCTAGGCTTTGATTTATTCAGATTCATACCACTCAACAATCATTAAATAGAGAATGTTCTCTCTAAAAAGATTTCATTTTGAAAAATTTACAGAAATTTCATTAGTTTAGGAGTTTATTATTTAGATACACTATAATTTGCAATACTATGAATCTTATTAAATTTTGGTATGTCCAGATACATGTATCTCGGGATACATGAGGTAAAAATTAGGTGTAATTTGTTCTAGATACATTGTACCCAAGTGAATTTGCATGCATTTGGGATACATAGACAAACCTCACTCGCCACTCTCCTATGAATCTAGTATCTCATATACATGTAAATCACACCGAATACATACAAAGACATGTATCTAGTGTGATTCACATCTATCTGGGATACATGACTATCTCGCTCACATTCCTCCCCATTGCGCTCGCCTCTCTCCCTATTTTAATGTATCTGGTAGCAAAAATACATATATTTAGATATATCTTCCTCAATATATGGTAGAAAAATCGTAATTAGGAAACTCTTATAAATGATATGGATGTATATCATATAGTTTTCCCTTAAAACATATATTGAATATTTAAAAGTAGAAAAGTAATTAATTTTTTTTATAAAAAAAGAAACTATATTATGTATTCTTTATTTATTTTTTATTTTTTCTTAGGTTTCAAGCATTACAACAATTATGTTGAAAGTTAGACGGATGACTGGGGGTTTAGTGTATGATTTAAGTGTAACACCTCGCTATTTGAAAACTAGAATTTGGAAGAAACCGTTTTTGGAAATAATCAAATTTGAAAAGCTTGACAAATTAAGCTAAGGATGAGTTTTTGGTCAACTTCAAACGACCATAAATCCTAGCTCAGGATGAGTTAAGTGTACTACAAGATACCGTAGGAAAGATCTTTGAATTATATTTCCAACTCCGCCGAGTTTTCTCAATTTCGAGTTCGTATGAGGGAGATATGTCCATTTGAAGTTGGGTTGTCTAGATAAGGAAAGTCAAAACTGGATTTTAGAAGGGTATTGTGGTCTTTTCATTACCCAATTGATTAAATTCGATTTTGGTAATTAAGTTGGGGTCTCAACTGATGGGATTCAATTTACACTATTGAAATTAAGTTAGGGTTTTGAGAGAAGAGAAAAGAAGAGGAGAAAAGAGAAGAAGAAGCAAGGAATCACTAAGTTCTTGAAGAATTGCTTATGTATTTCGTCAAGGGGTGATCCCTATGAGGTATGTGAGATTACATAGCATTGGATTAGTTCACCCACACGCAATTCATGATTCAATTCAGCGTAATTATGTTCTTGAAAGAAAAGATTATGAGTTCTTGATGAAATTTGTTTAAGTTTTTGTGGGTTCTAGTTGTTGAAGTTGTTGAGAAGTTTCTTCAGTTTGATTCATGAGATAAGGTGTTGTTTTAAGTAGATTCTTACATATTTTGGTTATGTAGTTGAATATAAGTGTTTGGAAAAAGAACCAATTGAATCTAGAGGGTTTGTAGTTGAAAAACGAGCAAGAAAATACGTCAAAAACCTAGGGAGGGGGCTGGGGCGCCGCACCACTCAAAGCGCCTGAAGTTTGGGCTTTGGGGAGCCGTGCCAGCTAGTGCGCCCCAACCCATCTTCTGAAGTTTGCCCTTTGGCGCCCCGCGCCAAGGATACCAAGTCTTCCACCTTTTCCTACTTCTTTCCATTTAAGTTCCCTAGCAACATACCTAAGTTTTATAGTTGATTTCTACACTCTAAGGTACGTCTAAACATCATGAAATCATCCCTAAACATGAGATCATGAGCCTTAAATCCATAATTCAATTCAAGGAAAGTTAAGAGTCAAGTTAAGAGAAGTTAATAGAGTCTTCCAAAAGTCTTTTACAAATGTTTTAACTTTGTTTTGAGGCTTGAGTTTTTAGTGAGTAAAGAGTAGGAGTTAAGTACATTTCTTCAAAAGATTATACGGGAACTAAGTATTTCCAAGAGTTAAAATGTTTCACATTTAAACAAGAAAGGAAATACCGATTCCCAAGAGAGCTTTTAAGCTAGTTTTTGAGTAATTACCTCAAATCACATAAATTATTTTGTTTTTAAAACATATGAGTTGAGTATATTTTGGGAGTAGTATTGAGCACCGATATGGGGATGAGTTCATAATAACCCAAGTATACATAAACCATGTAGCCATCGTAGGTAGTGTAGCCACCCTTCCCAAATAATATAAGCCAATAACTCACGAGATTTTTATGCATATATTGTCCTTACAATAGTAAAAAAGACATAAAAAGAATATTACCAACTTCCGAGTACCCAAACTAGGTCGTTCATGCTTCACACAATCATTCAAAATTAGTGATAAATTTAATATATTACAAGGCTTTGGGTTTACACACCCCAAAAGAACCAAACTTACAGACATACTTATATTACAACCCATGGTGACATGATCAAATTAGTCCTCAAAATTTCATGTAAATATACAACACAATAGATCATGTACAAGTCTCAAGGTTTATACAAAAATAGATGTCTATATGCGAATGTGATCTTCCTTTAAGGCTCTCAAAAGTTCCATCTCCAATGGTCAGCTTCATGCCACCACCCGATCATTCCCTACAATAGAAACAACTATCGCTAAGAATATAACTTAGTGGAGTAAAAACTATAGGTTCGGAGCCATCCGATTCACCAAGTTAACTTTCTCAAGTCATGGGCAGCACCATTGAAACATAATAATTAAATCGAGTAAACAATATAATAAGAGTATCAAGTTCGATATTTAAAGATCCAAATGTCAAGAACGCTCATAGCACCATTTTCCAAGAGATTCAATAACAAGGCTTGCCCAATATATACATCATGTCGTCACACCAAACACAAACAGGTATCAAGAAGAGCCGACGCCTTGTATCAAGAAGGGCCAAAGCCCAATAATCAAGAGAACCAAGAACCATATTAAAAATGGCTTTCTAGTTCGTACTTAAAATGGACAACTTTCATTCTTAAGGCGGACTAAAAATCCAGAGTCAAGATGGAAAATGATCCGAATCAAGAGGCATGCCAATAGTGACAAAGTCATAGCCACAAGAAGGACAAGGTCCCAACAAGAGTTCGAAGTGATCAAACAAATTCGTACTAGTGGGCGAGTTACACAAGTGTCTTTAACGTCTTAAAGGATACCAACACAACAATGCAAAGTGACAAGAGGTAACCAAGGTACCAAGATCAACCTTCAAATATACCAGCAGTTAAAAGAGTGCAAGTACAAGCTTATTACACAAACCTCAGTGCTTTAGCAAAGAAACAGTCCAACACAACTTCGCGAGTTCAGACCATAGACCAACCAACATTTCAAGGTCCTCAACTTGTTCACAAGTATATACAACCTTAAAAACACAATTAAATAACTTCTTTAATTCCTAGTATATCAATAATGTCGAAGTAAAACAGGATTATCATCACAAGTAAGCTTAGCCTGTACAAATACGACTATGCTCCCAAAACAGTGATTTTGGCCAGCCTAGTACCTTATGTCGCAACTTAGATTTCAAAAGGAAAACGGCAAAACTAGACTTTATAACCTTCATGAAAGATGTAGGTACATCTCTTAAGGTTGCAAAAAAATAATAATCACCGCAAAATATATTTTGTACAAAAGGATATATTCAAAACACTAACAGTTGTCCATACATGATTTCTACTTTCGAACTCTGGACAGAACTTGTCCTATGTTGCGTCCCATATTTCGAATTCATAACAGCTAAATTAGAGTTTTATATAAACATAAGAGTTGTAGGTCTACGAATTAGATTTCCAGATCATATTTATTCACTGTAAACGAAGTTCTATAACTCAAGTTATGCTTTAAATACTAAACACTACCCAACTCCAAAACAGATTTTACCACTTACCAAAAAGAAGTGTGTGTCTCGAATTCCAGCCAAAAGGGCCAAGTTTTTCTCTTGTGATTTTGAAGAACAACTTGTTAGATAATGTTCTAAGGTTCTTATACTTCAGGTGAGACAAATTTGACTAGAAGAGGTGTCAAAATATAGTCTCAAAAGATGTTTACCACAATGCACAACTGTCTCCAAATGGTGGCTGCCCAAATAGTTGTGTGCTGCCCAAAATGCATACATATACACCTATATATATATATATCCCTCACCTCCTTTAAAGTTATACATAATTCTAATTAGAATATTACGAAAATACCCCAATACAATACCTTAAATTACGATCACAATTTATGTTAAGCAAGTTTTCAATTATCACAAAACTTCAAGTTTCCAAAATGAGAATAAAACATATTGTAGTAATTAAGCAATGGTAAATCGGCATGCGACTCTTGGTTAATATTTAGGGGTGTTACAGGTAGAAAGGGTCATACTTTTTAGATGACACCTTAATGCTTTTTAGCATGGACTAGTGGATCTACTTAGTTGATGCGTTCTATATCATGACAAATTATAGGACAGTTCTAGCAGCGTGGACGAGATGTTGTATCATCACATTAGCTCATAGTGATGGTTATCGGTTAGAAAAACTCCCACAGAAGTATATTACCTTATTATATGAGTAAATTGAGTTCTTATTTCGGTTTAAATGCTTTATATCAACTTCACTTTTACTGTTGTTTTATTCTGCATTTGAGTTGGGTATCCATGAGTTGAGTAAAGCTAAGGTAAGTGTTCTCTTCAGATTCTTTTCAAGCTTATGTCATGTTTAGTTTTCCCCTCGCATGCTCGTACATTCAATGTACTGATGCCTTTTGGCCTGCAGATACAGGTAATCAGGATCAGCATTCAGCGCCTCGTTGATCCAGTTGAACATCTCAAAGTCAGTTGGTGAGCCTCCTTGCTTCCGGAGGATTCCCTTTTTATTTCTTTGTTAGTCAGTTGTTAGGATGATCGGGAGTCTTGTCCCGACATCCCTCTTAGTATTTAGAGGCTTCATAGACAGTTAGATATGAGTTCCTTAGTCTTGTATTTCAGATGTTTTGCTAAAAGACTTGAGTTGCCACTTTGGCTAATTTAAATGTTTATCCTTAAACGCTCTACATTTATTTGAGACAATTGTTTTAAAGTGCATTTGAATCCTTGTATTAATGCTTTAAGTCTTCCGCTATGAGTTAAGCCAGACCAAGGGTTCACTTGGGGCCTATAATGGTTCTCGAGTGCCAGTCCCACCCAGGGTATAGGCTCGGGGTGTGACATTAAGTGTTGAGACTAGTTATGATTGTTCAATATTTTTAGAACTTATATGATGATGGAGATGCGAGTCAATATGGATGAGTTGGTCTAAGGTGCCTGTTTTATGTACTGTTCCAAAAGGGTCAGGGAATTGGCATGATAAATTGAGAAGGACTAATAAGTTTGTTGATAGGGCTAGTGATAGCATGATATTCGTGAACATTAATGTGGTAGATATGTTAGGCTATGATTGAAATTAATATGGTGGTCTTGTATTCGTGGATATTAATGTAATAGAAGGGTTATGCTATGATTCAACATTATGATGACATAACATGTAGGCTTGAAAAATCTTAGAGGAATATAAAAGATAGGCCTGGGAAGCCTTAAAATGACAAGAAGTTCGAATGTTAAAATATTAAAGTTAGTAGCGGAATGAGGTAGGATGTTGGGTTCACAGTGTACTAGTATATGGGTATTATACTTGAGATGGTGAAAACATATGGATAGAGACTTAAGGGTGGTGTAACTTTCATATTGCATGTTCTCTTGTGAATGTCTTTATATTATGTGGTAGGTTCGAGTCGACCGATGATGCCTACCAGTACGTGATGTTTTTACTGATACTACTCTTGCTATGCCACTTGACATAGTCTAATTGCAAAACTTCAGTGATGTTTCATAGGTGAAGACTATGGTGATCTCCGACAACTTCTACTATTCTTTCCTCATGGTAGAAGTTGTGTCTTATTTCTTTTGTAAATCATACTCTTAGAAGCTTTTGTACCTGTTTAGACTAGTTCCTTAGAGGTGTTAGTATGTTTTCTTGTAAAATAATTTTAGAGGGTTAAATCAATTTATGGTGATTTCATAAACATTTAGGCTATTAGCTTATCTTTTATTTATTTTTCCACATATTATAACCAGTTTGGGGGTTGAGGGTTCTCCTATCTAAGTGTTAGAGTAGGTGTCTGCACGGCCCGGCGGGTTGGACCATGACAAAGGCGTTGAGTGAGAAGTCATAAAATCGACTAAAAAGAAAAAAAATGGACAAGGAGTATTAGTATTAGTGGTTTAAAAGGTAGGGTCGTGAGGCGGAGCGTTTTACTTAGTACAGGGAGAGGCGTAATCCCTGAGACATGGGAGTAAGTCCCATGAATCTTTAAATTTTTAATTTACAATATAACAAAATAATACAATAACACAAAATTATAAAAATGCTTCAACAGTTTAAACTAATTAAAAACACGATTAAGGAAACTCATAGAAAATAAAACTTCTAACATTATTTTACAAGTATAAATAGTGTAATGATATAAGGTTATTATGAGATGAAAATCAACTCTAATATTTTAACTTTCTAATAATAAATTAATCATTATTTTCAAAAAGATATTACAATCATACTATGCAATTTACCCTCTGAAAGAAAATAATTAGTAAAACTTTTTAGTATATAATTAAAACATCACTCCATTATGAATAAAAATAAAATTACTTTCAAATAACTAAATAATAGAATATGACAATGTTGAGACATATGACAAAAACATGAAGACCAATAATAAGTGAAGTAAAATTTCGGTATGTATTTTTAAAAGAAATGTTACGTAATATATTATCATCCTCACAGTGTTACCAAATAGTAAATATGTGATACTACAACTTGTTATTTGAGTTACTCTCGATCTTTTTATTTCTATAGATGAATTTTTTTTATTAAATATCATTTATTTATTAAAGAATTATGATGGTCAACAATGTTAACTAAAAGATTCAACACATAATTTGTGTAAGATTTGTTAGGCGAGCCCCGAACATTGAACAATGAACGTATTTAAGTTGTACAGTCAAACACTTAAAACGTAAGTCTCACAGAACTAAACCCCACACATGAGTCTCAAAACATTTTGCTAGAGCTTACCCAGGGTGCCAACGTTGCCTTTTAAAACATTGATTAGCGTTTATTAATTCCTCAATTATTAATGCGCTTTTTGAACCAACCGACGATTAAAAGGTTGAACAAGTATGAAGAGACTGGAGGATTCCAAAATCAACGAGTCCAAAAGACCTCTCTAGCAAATTCTAACAGATAACTTGTCCTGAACCCCATAAATCCACTGATATTTTTTTCAAAAGTCTTCCCGCCAGGCAACTGATTGTTAGCTTCTTCAACAATCATCTGAAGATTGATCCATGGCTACTCAAAGGAATAACCCAAACACCTCTAAATCCATGGCTGATCAAAGGAATAACCCAAACACCTCTAAATCCATGGCTGATCAAAGGAATAACTCAAACTCAAACTCAAACCCAAACAACTCTAAATCTATAAACAAGAAGAGACAACCATTTGCCGACATATCCAATTTCAATCTTATACCCACTTCCACTCTCCGTAAACTTTGCTCCTTCTCCTCTCCTTCTACTTCGAAATCCCAAAATGTTATTCCAAAACCCCCAATTTCTGATTCCAATTCTTCAAAACCCAATTACAAGGAGACAAACTCTGAAACAAGCGTCGCTTCTTCCGATTTCAATTCTCTTCAAAACCCTAATCCCCTTCTACCTGGGAAGTCGTCCACCATCCCTTGTATGATTTTCTTCCCTTCTTTAATATAATCTGTATGTATATAGTAGTTGCTTATTCCACTTTATTTACATTTTGCTTTCTGGGTTCTCTCATTTAGGTTTATTTTACCCTCTTTGACATTACGGAGTAAGTATATTGCTTGCTTACAAACAGCTTCTGAACATTGTTCCTTGTTATCTGATCTTCTTGACTCATCGTTTTCGTGGGTTTATGTTGTATTTGTGGGGTTCCTTCCTAACATTATTAGGATTATAATGTATAGTGTTAAATTATTATCTGAAATGATGAAATTTATTATGGAAAAGAAATTGATTTTTTTGTAGGCTTTTAGGTTCTTTTCCTTTTTAGAGTTACCACAGCTCAATGATAATACCATAATGGATAACTAATTCCGCCATTTGGGATATCTACAGTGAGGATTCTGAAATCCAAACGTTATGAACCAAATTAGTAACTTTAGTTGCAATAGTTGTCTTGAATCCAACCAAACTTGTGAAACACGAATTTCAGCAATCTTTTCTTAAAAAAATTACTATTGGGAACCTTTTTAAGTCTTTAGTTTAAAGTAATCCTTCCTATCGATACAGTAGTCATAATAACTTATAACTGTGTGCATGTGAAGATTCATATAGTCTGTCCGAAGTCTAGTTAAAGGAGGAGGTGTGTTAGATTAAATGCAAGTGTGATAATGGTCATAGTGTGATGTATAAAGGAATATGATATGAAGATGCTGACCCCTAGAAAATTGAGTTCTATGTTGGGAAGCAAATTGCAAACGCGTTCCTGCCATTTGTACAGAAGCAATCTATGTAATAATTAACATTAATTTGTTTGGTTCCTCATTTTCTGTATAAGCTTGGCTTCTTATTTGGTGTTGTGAAAATTATCTCACTCCAGTAATGAAATGCTAAATTCCGGGAATTGTGCTACTATGCTGTTGTTTTGCTGACCTTTCAATGCCTATTTGTTGGCATGCCTACGGAAAACCTGTCTAATTTGTCTCTTGTTTGTTAATCAAGCTGGCAGGGGTAATGAAGCTGTACTGTATAATCGAAGGCACACTACAAAGAAGTCCAATTTAGAAGCTACTGCTCTGCCCTTCACTTCCAGTCATGAAAACAAAAAAGACAAAAGGAAGGAGATTGGTGTGCCTTTCCTTTCCCTGCCTCCTCCTACAGTTATGAAGGATAAAGGGAAAGCAATTGCTGAGCCTTTCAGTAGCTTATCTCCTGAGACTAGGCAAGATAAGGGGAAAAGAGCAGTTGTTCTGTCTACCCCAGTTTCAGGAGATAAAGCTGTAGTTAACAATCAAAGGCAGACTGCAAAGAGGTCTAATTTAGAAGCTAGTGCTCTGCCATTCACTTCCAGTCATGAAAACAAAGAGGACAAAAGGAAGGAGATTGGTGTGCCTTTCCTTTCCCTGCCTCCTCCTACAGTTATGAAGGATAAAGGGAAAGCAATTGCTGAGCCTTTCAGGTGCTTATCTCCTGAGACTAGGCAAGATAAGGGTAAAAGAGCAGTTGTTCTGTCTACCCCAGTTTCAGGAAATAAGAAGACGAAAGGTATTCATGAGCCTTTCATGTCTTCATCTCCTCAGAAGGCAAAATCCAAAGCTCAGGCAATTTCTCATGAGCACTTCCCTTCAGATGAAAAAGCAGCTGAAGAAACAGTTGGTGTATCGTCTGGAAGTTGCTCATCTTTAAAGAGAACAAGGGGAAAAGGGATAGTAGATGCTTCAGTTTTTAGTTGCCCCACCTTGCCAAAGAAGAGAACAAATAGGTGTTTCTCTCTCTTTCATTGCTTTTCTATTCATGTCTTCTTCTACATCCATGTAATCTTGAGGGAGTGTTTTTTCCCTTTTTCTATAATATCAGTATTTTCCCCTTTTTCTGAGGCTAGTCACATGAGATATGGAGCTTGTTGTGATGGTGTAGTTTGCTGATACCCTGTACCAAATATAGTTAGTTGAGTGAACTTTTCATGCTCCTAACCATGTAGCAGG
Organism: Solanum raphanifolium; assembly: GCA_036250405.1. Classification (NCBI taxonomy): domain Eukaryota; kingdom Viridiplantae; phylum Streptophyta; class Magnoliopsida; order Solanales; family Solanaceae; genus Solanum; species Solanum raphanifolium. The sequence continues at coordinate 26,150 of JAJOOE010005455.1, read as the reverse complement.
CAAGCTTGGTCAATTAGTTGTACCTCTAGTTTTCACCCTGAAATTTTTTCACTGGAATGTCTCAATGACTGTATCCTTTTTCTAGCTTGGGCCTGGCTGAAAAAATCTGTGTTGGCAATGCATTCTACCTAGTATTTATTTCCTTAACTACCTGAAGTAGCATAATCTTTAATAAATTGGGCATTTCAAAGGCTCCACAGGTGCTTGATATGTAAGATAGCTCTGCAGCATGCACATTGGCAACAACCTCCTCTAGCCCTCTTTTCTTTCCTGCAGCATATCTTTAGTTGTGGCGGTTTATGTTTAGCGTGGAAAAAGACATTATAAATGTGAATATGACAGCCTAAATAGTCAATGCTGATGCTTTCTTGATTCTTGTTTCTTCTATGTAGGAGTGAATTCAGTGGAGTTGGTGATATTAAACCGTCTGGATCATGGACGGATCCTACTGGAAAGCGAAAGAAGGTTTGCCAACAATCATCTCTTTTTCTACTGATCTCTAATGACAAGTATCTTTCACTTGCCTCCTTAGACATCCTTCTCATTGTTGTCAAGGACATTCACTGATGGTATTGACCCTGGTTATGTTATGTTTGTAGGTTCAGTTTTAGTGCTACCGGAGATAATATGCTAAATTTTGTTTCATTCATATCTTTGCACATTTAGCTCGTGAATGATAATTGTAGGTTACATGTGAGAGATTTGTTATGGGTTCAGTTGACATTCTGAAACATTTGTTTCTAAGAGGTCCCAGTAGCAAGCCTAAGCTTACATGGCTGAGCCCCTGTCCTGATTTTCCTTCACCAACCATGCAAACCTAATATTAGGGGAATATGTACTAAAATATGACTCAGCGAGATACCTAAAACTGTGTGGTTGATGTTTAAATCTAGTACTAGTAATTTTTTCTAATATTGCTAATGTCTGCTTGTAGAATGAATGCTGTGTAATCATCCTTTTATCATAATCTTCCATTTTGGTGGCTAATAACTAAAATGATTTCGCAGCGGAGGTGCACACAGCAGAAACCTGCCGTTGAAGAGTCCTTGCCACAAGATTTTGTCAACTACTGGCGAGAGCATTTTAAAGAGATTGATGAGTTTGAATTGCCAGAAGAGGAAGCATCATATAGTGATTTGGAATAGAAAAGAGAGGAACAGTGCTTGGCAGGAAGCAAATCTAGTGTGACCAACTGACCCCCACGTGTATAGTAATGTCCATATACTTCATAAACGTGTTGATGTAGCTGACTAACATAGTTATCAATGATAACTTTTTATAGTTGTTGTAGCTGTTATGTGCATTTGTTGTCTGAAGAAGGGTAAAAGGCTCTTTTCCGCTGAATAATTATTACTTTCACAACACACGAACTCACTTTGAAAAGCCATGAAAATGGTGCATTTCTTTGATCAAACTGCACACACAATTTGTTCCAGGTGTTGGTTTTGCCAGATTTTGGCCAAAAACATCCTTCAATGACACTCACAACTTAAACTACATCTTTGAACTTTTCGACAGCAACTTAATTGGAGTTTCTGACTTGAATACAATTCATAATCTTCTACAACTTATAACATTTTGATTCATATGAAATTAATAAAAGTCATTATTGTTCTCATCTTCTAGTTCATCACCTTGCAAATTATAATCAGTGTATAGTAAAAAAAACCCACTTTGGGGATGTTAGGATCGACAAGTCATGTAAATTGCACTAGGAGCCGTTAGTTTTTTGCCGGAGCTTATTAACAGCAGGATGAAAACTGCCAATATTTTTATACTTTAAGGATGCCTTTTGTTAACGACATAGTTCAAGGATGTAGTTTAAGTTGTGACTGTAATTGAATGATGTTTTTGGCCAAAAACTCTTGATTTTGCTATCTTTGCAACGTGGATGACAATTTATATGCATGTGTTAATGTGGATCAATAAATATTGGAATTAGGGGTGGATGTTCGATTCTTCGATTCAGTTTTTAGTTTTCGAATTTGAAAAAGTGTGATCTGAATACCGAACTAAACTAAATTAGTTGATGTTTTTAAAATGGGTTTTTTATGCAAATAAGAAATAAATGAGCGCCAAATTATCAAAGTATAAGACCAAACTATTTATTTTTCCAAAAAAGAAAAAACATTTTCAAGTCTAATTACTAATATTTGAGCTATATATAGTGGTCACAAAGGCTATGAATCAGAGTGGAAATGAAGAAAGTGTATGGTATTTTTTATTTTATTTTTGGCTATTGCATGACTACTACTTTTAGTTTAACGATTTATTCATTTTTTATGCTTTCAGTTCATATCTAATCACTTTTTTACGTATCCAATTTGACTGAGCATTTAAGCTGAAGTACATTGATTAAGCTTATTTTATTTTATTTTTTTGGTCTAAATTCGGAGCTCAAAGCTCCTTTTTATTTAGATAAATTCTGTACAAAAATTGGGCCAAACAAGCCCAAATCAAAAAAGGAAACAAAGAAAAGGACAGAACAAGAACGTCTGGCCCCTTTCCATTTAAATCATCCCTAGACAACATTGATTAAGCTAATTAAAATATGTTTGAAACTCAAATTTTAAAAACTATATATTTTTGTGACTTGTCTAAGTTTGGTCAACTATTTATTTTTTTTATATACATCACATTGCTTTATCCAACTTTTATTTGGGAGAAAGGATAGAATCAATCATTCTTGGTGTCCCAAGTTGTCTTCTACTTTAGATAATTGAATGTTTAAATATGAAATTATAGGGAAAAAAATCAAGAGTAGAAATCTTAAATAGTTTAAGATTTGTTATTTGGTGGTCAAACAACGTTTCAACATAGTGTCAATAATCAAACACTATCAAATACCCAAGGCAACTCCAACAAAACAAATTAGTAAGTATTTAAGTTAATAGTGTATTGTCGTAAATCGTAATCCACACATGACACATGCAGTGTGTTAATTCAGGAAACCATTGAAGAGTAGGAAGAAAACTTGAAGAAGATATTTTTTGGAATGAATTCAATTGTTTCATTCAGCCTTATTTATACACGAACTAAGCAACATCTATACTAACCAACTAACTAATTGTAACAACTGGAATTAACACTAATCAATTGATCAGCTTACTAACTAACAACATGGTTAACTGCTTTACTAACTGATCTAACAAGTCTAACTAACATCTCAATACTCCCCCTCAAGCTGGAGAGTCAAGGATGTTAAACACTCCAAGCTTGCCAAGTAGATGTGTGTGTTGAATGCTCGTAAGCCCCTTGGTTAGAAAATCAACCTGTCGTTCCTTCGTATTCACATAGACAGCCTTGACAGTGCCTTCCGAATTGATTGTCTCTAACAAAATGACAATCAATCTCAATATGCTGCGGCGTCTATAATCAACTTCTGTTGAACTTCTAAATACAATTTGTTGTTTCTTTGACTTTCAAGAAATTAGAGAGTCGCCAAACTTGACTGCAAAACCAGTAACTGACCTTCTGGTGTTTGGACAAGCAGCCCAATCAAAGTCACACCGACAAGTAAGCTGGTGAGTATATCTAGACTCTAATAATATACTTTATCCTAGCTAGTGAATTTTTTAGGTAGACAGTCCTTAATGCAACCTCCCAACGAGACTTCCTTGGAATCTGCATAAATTATCTTATGGTTTGTACTGAGAAGCTAATATCAGTTCCTTATGGTCATATTAAATAGCTTCCCAATCAACTTTTGATATGCACTGACATCACATAATAACAGATCATCTCCTGTAGCATTGGTGGCTTCATCATACTCCCTAGTTGTGAGCTTTTGATTGACTTCTAAGGGTGTGATTGCTGGTTTTGATCCACTTAGTCCCATTTTAGAGATGAGTTCCAGCACATATTTCCTTTGATTTAATGATACACCTCTGGTAGATCTTAGAATCTCAATACCAAGGAAGTATTTCAGTTCCCCCAAGTCCTTCACTTTAAACTCCTGATTAAGGATATGTTTAGCCTTCTCAATCAAAATGTTGCTATTACTAGTGATTAGTATGTTATCAACATATACTAGCACAATTACAATGTCATCCTGATCATTATGAACAATGAATAGTCTTTGTGGAAAACCTGCATTCACTAAGGCTTTGTCAGATTGATGTTCCAGAAGTTTATTTCAAGCCATACAAACAGTATATACATCAGTCTGAAATAGGTTCCATTCTCTAGAAGCAGCCAAAGCATAATGTTACCATCTTTGCTACATGAGAGAAAGTAACCATCTTTTCTACATGAGAAAAAGTATCATGGTAATCTGTAACCCTTGACTACAAATTTTTGCCTTAATAGTAGGACTAGAACACACAACCTCTAGGAATTTTTGCAACATATTAACCACTAGACTAAACCTTTAATTTGTGTCAAGAGGTGTCACTATATATATATGCTTCTATTGTGATGCTTAGAAAGTTCAAGTCATGACATGTAATCTTGAAATCTTATTTGAGTGTTTGTGCCAAGTGTGCTCTAGTCCAGTTTCAAAACTCTCAGTATGAATCAATTCTGCCTATATTAGTAGATAAGTTAAGAAGTCAAAAAGATAGTAAGAGTAACTCCTTTCCCTTCCATGTTCAGTTTAACCGTCATTCGATCACGAATGATCCCAAGGAGGAGATATTGTAACACCACAAAAATTTCTAAGCTAAGACTCGAATCAATCTTCATTTGTGAAAAAGGTCGTGTCGGTTGATTCTTAAATTGTTCTTAGGTGTTAGGGTCAATCCTTTAGTGTGAGAGTGAATTTGGATATGAATTAAGGTCACTAGAATCCGCTAGCACAAAGTTGAGTTGAAAGCTTCCTTACCGATTAAATTTTGATATAAGATTATACTTAAGTCAAATTCAAATGACCATGACCTATCAAATTAAAGGAATATGTGTCCTCTTTCCAACGCCACCTAGTTTGCCTCATTTCGAGTTTGGAGTAAAATGTTATGCTCGTTTTAGTGAAGCCCTGTCAGGCAGTCGATGTTCTACGACTGGACCTACGGATGGTAGAAATTTCAATGAATGGTAGACCCTTCCGTGAAGGCTTGCTGCAATTTTTTTTCAGCAACTTCCTGCACACGTTCTAGGGTTATTTTGGTCCTTTCCCAAGCTTTTTAACCATATTCTAAGTCATTTTTGAGTGTTTTAACTAAGTATATCCTTCAACTAACTAGTTTTTCTCTGAAAATAATAAATCTAAATGTTCAAGTATTTAGAAATTCTCTTAAAACTCACATAGGGTTCCTCTTCTCCGTCAAGAACCATCAAACCTTCGAGTAAAAAATTCAATATATAAAGAAACTTTCCATCCAAGGTTTACCCAATTCTTCTACTTTAAGAACTTCATAAAAGAGTTTGTTCTCTCAAGATCAATCCCCAAGGTTTCAAGCTCAACATAAATCAAGTCTCCACTAAAGTTATCGTTTTAAAATCTTCATAATCATGTATATAAGGCTATCATAGTGTTGGACTAGTTCGTCCTCACACCCTACATCTGCTTTCATATAAGTAAACGAGTAATCTAGGGTTCTATCCTTAGATTTGAGTATTCTTGAGATGAGTTGATGTTGAATTCTAAGTTCTTGAGTTCTTGATTATTGAATTTATATTCCTAATTATTGAATTATTGTATATTGTGCATTGAGATTTATTGAGTTGATTATTCATGTCTATTTTTCAACATGAATCTTATCCCCGAGTATTCATTGAGTTCTTATTGAGAATCTTTTAAACAAACATAATTGTTTTAAACTGAGTTTTGAGAAAGCAAAGAGGAATCTTGAGAAAGAGTATGAGGGAACTAAGAAGTCCCAAATGTATCATTTTATTACATTGAGAAAAGAGAAACTTTGATTTCTGAATGAGTTATGAGTTTAGAGATATTTCAGAGCAGTTACCCCTTTTAAAAGGATAGTTGGAGTAATTACCTCAAAATTGAGAAAGAGTATATTTTATACATTTGAGCATAAGTATATATTTTGGGAGTAATATTGAGCACCGATATGAGGATGAGTTCAGACAACTCTGAATCCTCATAAACCATGTTTGCCAACATGGGTAAAGGATCATACCTTTTAGATGAATCATTATTGCTTAGTGGATCTACTTTGTTGAGAGGTTGTATAACCTGACACGGTATAGGACAATTTTGTCAGCATGGGCGAGACGTTGTATCATCACGTAGCTCATAGTGATGGTTTTCAGTTAGAAAATATCTCAAATAGAGTTAAAATGTATTTTTACTATATCACTTTTATGTTGAGTTTCAGAGACGAGCAAGTATTTTTGTGAAGTTTAAATGATTTCGTTACTATAATTCTTTACATTTAGTTGAGTTTATGCTATATCTATTGCAATCCTTTCATTCAGTTATTTCGCTTCAGCTATATTACATACTCCTACATTTAATATAATGATGTCATTCGACCTGTATCTTTTAATGATGTATACAACACCTCTAATTTGAGAAAATAGAAAAATGCAACTTTCCAGGATCTAATGTCACAACCAACAGAAACCACTGATAGACTGCGTGTCAGACCATGGACCGTAGGTGGGGTCCCATGGTTCAGTCCCAGACTTGGGGAAAATTTGGGATCTAAAGATGACACCTACGATCGTGAACCACAGTCTGTTGATTGACCCATGGACCGTAGGTTGGTTCCGTCATTGGGGTCCAAAGTTTGATGGTCTCTGATCCCACCCACGGTTGACCAGTACGGTCTGTGATTGGACCTACGGACCGTAGGTGAGGGTCAACAACTATTTAGAAGAAAATGGTTGTTGGGTCAACTTCAAATAGTCATATTTTTTAGCACAGAATGAATTAGGTGGCCCATGAACTATCAAATTGAAGATAATTGAATCCTATTTCCAACGCCACCTAGTTTGCTAAATTCCAAGCTTGGAGTAAAAAGTTATGCTTGTTTATGACGGCTGGTGGTCCAAACGACGGTCCGTCAGTTCCACCGTGGATGACCTTCGTCAGCTTTTAAGTTAGGGTCGTTTTAGTTTTTTCCATGTGTGTTGGGGCCCTTAAACTATGTCGTTTGATGCCTAAACTACGTCGTTTTACTCAATCTAAGCCTAATAACCTAGTCAGACATACCCAAAACCCTCATTCTCCAAAAATCATCCAAATTAGAACGAAAAGAAGAGAAAGACGCGCCAGTTTCTTTCAAGAACAAGCCACAGTGTTCTTCAAGTTTCAGCCCTAAAATCCAAAGAATTCTCCGTAGATTTTGTCACCAGGTATGTGGGATTTCACTAGGTCCCTAGAATTCAGTCAGTTCTTTGATTCTCTTTATCTTTCTTAGACCTAGGGTTTCTAAAACCTTGACGATTTGTTATGGTTTAGCTGTTGTAGTATGCTTAATCGAAATAGCATGTTTCTCAGAAAGTTTGCTTAATTCCTTGTACAAAAACTCAGAACCCTAGTTTGTGTAAATTCTCTTAGTTTATGAATTATACTTGCTAGGTCAAATAAACAGAAAATCATGCTCCAGATTTCAAATGTCACATTCTCAATATATAAATGTTGCATTCTCAGTTAACATGTCAATATTTTGAGCTATTCAGTATTTAGTGCATTTTATCTTCTTATGTATTCAGTTGGGAGTAGACTTAGCACCGAGTTGGACTAGGGTTCAGCGTACCCTCATAGTCCCAGAACTGTGTGCCCGCATTGGATTATAAGTCCTCTCTGTTGGGCATCAAATTTAGTGAACACGTCAGTGATGCCTTTATACCCCTGACAAGAGAATCCATGTTTAGCTTACGTGGTTTATGTTAGTTAATAGTAGCTCCTACAATCAGAATCTTTGTGCATTTGACCAGGTTTTCAACATTTATATCAGTTTACAGTCCAACATGTTATCTACATTATTAGTACCTAGTCATTGCATTCAGCTTAGCTTTTTAGTTATGTTTCAGTATTTATATTCCTGCTCAGATTATTTCATTGCTCAGTTATGCTTTGTTCAGCTCATATATATTTGTTCATCTTAGTATTTATATCTTGTATGCTCAGTACATTCCAAGTATTGACACATACTCTGTGCTACATCATTGCTCAATTATGCTTTGTTCAAGTTTCATTTTAGTCATTATTTTTAGTTTTAGTTTTGATAGAGTTAGCGGGGGCATGTCCGAACAACTAAACTCAGTAGAGGCTTTTTAGACATAGTAGTAGATTTGGCTTGAGTTGTTAAGTAGTGTTTCAATCATCAGGAGAATTTCATTATATTATATACATTTAGACTATTCGGGTATTTTCCACATTCATATATCCACTGTTTTAGCTTTCGCATAGTTCATATGTTACTTAGTTATTTTCAGTATGTTTATGATATGCTAGACTTAGAGTTAACTTAGAGTCAGAGATATTGACATCTCAAAGACAGCCTTTAAGACTCGGTATGGTCACTATGAATTTGTATTTATGTCTTTTGGACTAACGAATGTTCATGCAGCTTTCATGGACTTAATGAACATGGTGTTCAAACAGTATTTGGACTTGTTCGTCATCATTTTTATTGATGATATCCTCATTTATTCTCGAAGTTAGGAAGAGCATGCGACTCATCTGAGAGTTGTTCTGCAGACTCTCAAGGATTACCAGCTATTTGCTAAGTTTAGCAAATGTGAATTCTGGTTACAGTCAATCCCTTCCCTTGGGTGTGGTCAGTTTGACCATAGGTTAAAGGATTGACCTTCTTCTAGGTAGGGGCAAGGAGATAACACTAATAAGGCCTATTTTACAGCTCCAGCAGCACCAGTAGGTCGCCCAACTTAGCAGGGTGCTTCCTTTGGTACAGGTGGCGATCAACGCCAGAACAAGTTTTATGCTCTCCAGGCTCACTAGGACTAGAAATATTCTCCTGATGTGGTCACTGGTACATTACAAGTCTTTCATTTAAATGTTTATGCATTGTTAGATCCAGGTGCTACACTCTCTTTTGTAACTCTCTATATAGTAGTAAACTTCGGTGTCAGTCATGAAACTTTCTCAAAACCCTTCTCGGTCTCTACTCCAGTTGATGACTAGTTATAGCTAGACGGGTATACAAAATTGCCTGCCTTGTCATAGTCTCTTAGAAAGTTACATCAGCAGACCTTGTAGAGTTAAAACTAGCATATTACGATATCATTTGTCACCCCCGAGCCTACACCCTAGGCGAGACTGGCACTCGAAGACCATTGCTGGCCCCAAGCGAACCTTGGCCTGGCTTTCTTAACTCAGTGGAAACCTAACTCAACAGAATAACACAATGCAATGCAAGGTCATAAAACAACCTAACTGATAAAATCTGGCCAAAAAGACAACTCGAGTCTCAGAATAGAATATTTATATATATACATAGATGAGAGACTCAATAGTAACTGACTGACTATCTATGAAGCCTCTAAAAATACTGAGATGGATGTTGGGACAGACCCCGCAACATCCTAATAAAACCAAAACTAAGAACACAAAATAGCAGAGTCCTCCAGAAAACAAGGAGGCTCACCACTAGGCTCTGGAGTGCTCAGTTGGATCAACGGTGTGCTGGATGCTGATCCTGGGTACCTGCGTCTGCATCATAATAAGATGCAAGCCAACTGACATCAGTACATGAAATGTATGAGTATGCGAGCTGGACAGCTAAACGACAACTTAAGCTTGAAAGGGGGGCGGGGGGTACAAAAGAGAACTTACATTGGCTCTGTTCAACTCATGAATAACTGAACTCAATATAAAGCAATAAGACACATGCAATATATATAAAGCTTGTAAAACTATTTAAAACATGACGTCAAAATCATATTTATAATATCATAAAAATGCCATGCTCCCTCTCAAAGTCTACTTGTGCAATGCATGAATGAATTCCCATACCCCCATCCATACTAAGTAAAACCTCTCCAGGAACCATGCAATTTCTACTGTGGGAGTTTCTCTAACCGATAGCCACCACTACATGCCTAAGTGGTGATACAGCGTCTTGTCCACGCTGCCAGAACTATCCTATACTTTGCCTTCATATAGAACGCTTTAACTTAGTGGATCCACTAGCTTAACTTTACGTGATTATCTAAAAAGTATGACCCGTCAAATCCCATGTTTGGCTACATGGTTCTTATGGAGAGTTAAGTTAATATGAATTCGTGTCCCCAATTCGGTGCTCAAGACTACTCCCAAAAATACTTTAGCTCATAAGTGTTTTAAACACATCTTTCTTTAGTTTGAAATATTTTCTCAAACTACCCTCTTAAAAGAGGTAATTGCTCTTGAAAACTCTTTCTAGAAAGAACATATCAAAACCATATTTTAATATGATCATTGATGACTCGGGAAGTCATACTGCATAAACATTGATGGTATATCTAGAGACCATACTGTTTAAACATTGATGACATACTTGATTGTCATACTAATCATGTTTTAGAAACTCTTTCGCAAAACTCATCTTTTCTTAAAAGAGATAGTACTCAAACTGCCCAAAACTCTTTTGAAAATCTCAGTTTCCTCTCATCTTAAACGTGAAAACATTTATAAACTTTTTTGGGAATACTTAGTTCCCTAATAACTTTTGAGAAATGAACTTGACTATTTACTCTTGTCTTAACTTGAAACTCTATACTTTTTACTTAACTTGAAACTCTATACTCTTTACTTAACTTGAAACTCTATACTCTTTACTTAACTTGAAACTCTATACTATTTACTTAACTTGAAACTTGAGCCTTAAAATGAAGTTAAAACGTTCAATAAAGACTCTTGAAAAACTTTAAAGACTTGCTTTGACTTACTTCTAACTTCTAAGCTTGACTCTAACTTCACTTGACTTCTAACTTCACTTGACTTGGATCCTATCTTCCCTCGAATTGGATTATGGATTCAAGGGTAAAGATCTCATGTTTATGGATGAGTTTGGGATGTCTAGATGTACCTTAGAGTATTGAAAACAACTATAAAACATAGGTACATTATCAAGGAACATGTATGAAAAAGTGGGGAATGAATGGGAAGACTTGGTGTCCTTGGTGCTCTAAGAAGAGCGGAGTGCCAGTCCTCAGAGTTCAGAAGGGCCTGCTGGGCGCTCTGCTAGGCGCGCCACCCCAAAGGCTGGACTTCAGAGTCCCTTTTGGGGCGCGCTGGCTAGCGTGACGCCCCAGCCTTTTTCCCCGAAAATTTGACTTTTCTCCTTTATTTTTCCAACTCTAAACCACCTTAACTTCAAAGGTTTCAGCCCCAAACACTTAGAATCATAAAACCCCTCAACATACAATAGATTCAACTCGAAATTTCCATCCGGAAACATGTACCAAAACAATAAGAAACTTCAACAACACAACCACAAGAATTCCACAAACACAACCACAAACTTCAACAAACACAACTAATCTTTTCTCGGAATTAAACGAGTTTGGCGTGTGGGGGAATGAACCAACCCAACACTATGATCTCACATACCTTATTAGGGATCACTCCTGACGAAAACCACGACGATCTCGACGAACTTAGCTCCTTCTTCTCCTTTCTCCTCTTCTATATTTTCCTCTCAAGAACCCTAACTCTCACTTTTAAAAGGGGAAACTGATTTAAAACCAGCCTAGACCCTTAATATAATCAAAAGAAATGGTTAGGGAAAAGACCAAAATACCCTTAAAAATTCGGACTGAACTTCCCTGTGCCAACAACCCTACTTCCAAAGGGCATAACTCACTCATAAGAACTCGAAATCGAGCAAACTCGGTGGCGTTGGAAAGATCATTCCAAGAGATTTCCAAACATAATTGGAAATTCACTGTTCTCATCCTGAGCTAGGAGTTATGACTGTTCAAAGTTGACCAAAAACTCATTTTTTCCATACTTAACTAAATTTTCCAGATTTTTGAATTCTTTCCAAAATTGGCTATTTCCAATTCTAAGCTTCTTCATAGTTATTTCAAATTGCCGGATGTTACATCATTCTAGGGATGAATTGGTTACATTCTTGTTATGCCTCAGTCGATTGTAGAACTAGGATCGTTCTATTTCAGTTTCCAAACGAGCCAGTCTTAGAATGGAAGGGTAGTAGCTCAGTGCCTATAGGTCAATGTATCTCTTACCTAAAGGCTAAGAAGATGATCTCTAAAGGGTATATCTATCATCTTATTTGGGTTAAGGATTCAAACTCCGAAACCCCAACTCCGAGTCAGTTACAGTAGTAAATGAGTTTCCAGAAGATCTTCCTAGAGTTCCTATCGGAAGGGAAATGGACTTCAAAATAGATCTCCGTCTAGATACCTAGCCTATTTTGATTTCTCCTTATAGAATGGCTCCAGTTGAGCTTAAGGAATGAAAGAACAGTTGAAAGAACTTATAGATAAGGGCTTCATCAGACCCAGTATCTCTGCATGGGGTGCTCCAGAGTTATTCATGAAAAAGAAATATGGTTATCTCAGGATATGCATCGACTATCATCAGTTGAACAAAGTCATAATCAAGAATAAACATCCCATCCCCAAGATTGATGAGTTGTTCGACCAACTTCAGGGTGCTAGTTGCTTTTCTAAGATAGACCTCAAATTCGACTATCATCATCTCAGAGTCAGAGATATTGACATCCTAAAGACAACCTTTAGGACTCGGTATGGTCACTATGAATTTGTATTTATGTTTCTTGGACTAACGAATGTTCATGCAGCTTTTATGGACTTAATGAATAGGGTGTTCAAACAGTATTTGGACTTGTTCGTCATCGTCTTTATTGATGATATCCTCATTTATTCTCGAAGTGAGGAAGAGCATGTGAATTATCTGAGAGTTGTTATGCAGATTCTCAAGGATCGCCAGCTATTCTCTAAGTTTAGTAAATGTGAATTCTGGTTACAATCAGTCGCGTTCCTTGGGTGTGGTCAATCTGGCCATAGGTTGAAGGATTGCCCTTCTGCTAGACAAGGGCAATGAGATAACAATAATGAGGCTACAGCTCCAGCAGCACCAACAGGTCACCCAACTCAGTAGGGTGCTTCATTTGGTACAGGTGGCGGTCAGCGCCAGAACATGTTGTATTCTCTCTAGGACCAGAAATATTCTTCTAATGTGGTCACTGGTACGTTACAAGTCTTTCATTTAGATGTTTATCCATTGTTAGATCCAGGTGCTACACTGTCTTTTGTAACTCTCTATATAGTAGTAAACTTCAGTGTCAGTCCTAAAACTCCCTCAGAACCCTTCTCAGTCTCTACTTCAGTTGGTGACCAGCTATAGCTAGACGGGTATTCAAAGTCTCTTAGAAAGTCACCTCAGCAAACCTTGTAGAGTTATAAATGGCAGATTTTGATATCATTCTAGGCATGAATTAGTTACATTCCTGTTATGCCTTAGTCGATTGTAGAACTAGGATCGTTCCATTTCAGTTTTCAAACGAGCCAGTCTTAGAATGGAAGGGTAGTAGCTTAGTGCCTATAGGTCAATTTATCTCTTACCTTAAGGCCAGGAAGATGATCTCTAAAGGGTATATCTATCATCTTGTTTGGGTTAAGGATTCGAACTCCGAAACCCCAACTTCGAGACAGTTACAGTAGTAAATAAGTTTCCAGAAGATCTTCTTAAAGTTCTTCCTGGAAGGAAAATTCACTTCGAAATAGATCTCCTTCCAGATACCAAGCCTATTTCGATTTCTCCTTATAGAATGGATCCAGCTGAGCTTAAGGAATTGAAAGAATAGTTGAAAGACCTTATATGTAAAGGCTTCATCAGACCCAATATCTCTCAATGGGTGCTCCAGTGTTATTCATGAAAAAAAAGATGGTTCTCTTAGGATGTGCATCGACTATCGTCAGTTAAACAAAGTCATAATTAAGAATAACTATCACATCCCCAAGATTGATAATTTGTTTGACCAACTTCAAGGTGTTAGTTGATTTTCTAAGATAGACCTCAGATCATCATCAGCTCAGAGTCAGAGATATTGACATCCCGAAGACAGCCTTCAGGACTCGGTATAGTCACTATGTATTTGTAGTTATGTCTTTTGGACTAACGAATGCTCATGCAACTTTCATGGACTTAATGAACATGGTGTTCAAATAGTATTTGGACTTGTTCATCATCGTCTTTATTGATGATATCCTCATTTATTCTTGAAGTGAGGAAGAGCATGCGACTCATGTGAGAGTTGTTCTGCAGACTCTCAAGGATCATCAATTATTCGCTAAGTTTAGCAAATGTGAATTCTGGTTACAGTCAGTCGCTTTCCTTGGTTATGTTGAGGCAGTACAACACTGGCCCAAACCCACCTCCCCAACTAATTTCAGAAGTTTCTTGGGTTTGGCCGGTTACCGTAAAAGGTTTGTTGAAGGATTTTCATTCATAGCTTCCCCATTAACCAAGTTGACTCAGAAGAAGGTCAAATTTCAGTGGTCAGATGAATGTGAGAAAAGATTCTAAGAACTAAAGACTAGGATGACTACAACTCTTGTCTTGACTCTACCAGATGGTTCAGACAGTTATGTGATTTATTGTGATTCATCCAAGGTCTACCTAGGTTGTGTGTTGATGCATCGAGGTAATGTTATAACTTATGCTTCTAGACAACTTAAGGTCCATAAGAACAACTACTCAACTCATGACCTTGATCTTCTAGCCGTAGTATTTGCCCTAAAGATTTGGAGACTTTACTTGTATGGTGTTCATGTTGATGTGTTCACAGATTATAAGAGCCTCCAGTATGTGTTCACCCAAAAAGATTTGAATCTTCATCAGAGGAGATGACTTGAATTCCTCAAAGACTATGAGATGAATGCGATTTACCATCCTGGTAAGGCCAATGTAGTGGTTGATGCTCTGAACAGAGTGTCTATGGATAGTGTTGCACATGTTGAGGAAGAAAAGAAAGAGTTAGCAAAAGATGTTCATCGGCTTTCTCGCTAAGGAGTTTGCCTAACAGACACATAAGATGGTGGTGTGATAATTCAGAACGGATCAGAATCTTCATTGGTAATTGAGGTTAAGGAAAAATAAGACACTGATCTTATATTACTTCAGTTGAAAGGTGCACTTCATCAGTAGAAAGTTGAGGTTTTCTTCCAAGGGGGAGATGGTGTGATTCACTACCAAGGTCGCTTATGTGTTTCTAATGTGGGTGAGTTGAGGTAGCAGATCCTTACAAAAGCTCATAACTCCAGGTATTCCATTCATCCAGGTGCCACTAAAAGGTACTGTGATCTATGGGAAGTTTTTTGGTGGAACGACATGAAGAGAGACATAGCAGACTTTGTGGCTAAGTGTCAATAGGTTAAGGTAGAACATCAGAAATCAAGAGGTATGACTCAAGAGATTAACATTCCTACATGGAAGTGGGAAGTGATAAACGTTGACTTCATTACAGGTTTACCTCATACTCGCAGACACCATGACTCCATTTGGGTGATAGTGGATAGAGTGACTCAGTCCGCTCACTTCTTGGCTGTCAAGACTATTGATTCAGCGGAGCACTACGCCAAACTCTATATCAATGAGATAGTCAGGTTGCATGGGGTTCCCTTGTCTATTATCTCAGACATGGGTCCTCAATTTACATCTCATTTCTGGAAATTGTTCTAGAAAGGTCTTGGTACTCAGGTAAATCTCAGTACAACATTTCTTCCGCAGACGGATGGTCAGGCAGAGCGTACCATTCAGACCTTAGAGGACATGTTGAGAGCTTGCGTGATCGATTTTCAGGGGTAATTGGTATGATCACCTACCTCTCATAAAGTATGGCTATAATAATAACTATCATTCTAGTATTTAGATGGCCCCATATGATGCACTATATGGATATAGATGCAGATCCCTGATTGGTTGGTCTGAAGTAGGTTAAGCAACCTTGATTGGGCCAAATTCGGTTCATGAGGCTATGGAAAAAGTTCAGCTCATCAGAGATAGACTAAAGACATCTCAGAGTTGTTAGAAGTCCTATGCAGATATGAGGAGAAGGGACTTAGAGTTTGAAATAGATGATTGGGTTTTCCTAAAAGTGTCACCCATGAAGGGGGTGATGAGATTTGGGAAGAAAAGGAAGCGCAGTCCCAGATATGTAGGTCCTTACAAAATCCTATAAAGGGTTGGTAATGTGGCTTATGAGTTAGAGTTGCCAGTAGAACTAGCAGCAGTTCATCCAGTCTTTCCCTGTTAAAGAAGTGTGTGGGTGATCCGACATTGATAGTACCATTAGAGAGTGTGGTTGTGAATGATAGTCTCATTTATGAAGAAGTGCCAATTGAAATTTTTGACCGTCAGGTTCGTAGGTTAAGAAATAAGGAAGTCGCTTCAGTAAAGGTTTGTTGAGGAGTCAGTCTGTAGAGGGAGCTACTTCGGAAGCAGAAGCAGCCATAATGGCCAAGTATCCTCACCTCTTCCCTTACGATTCTGTTTCAGCTTGAGGTAATAGTTCCTCTCCAGTCTCTCAGTTTACTCTTGAGTAATTTAGTCTCAATATCTTGTTCCCTCAGTTATTCTTGCATTTCAGCATATTTTCATGTTCTTGGAACTCAGTTCGGTTAGATATTAGTTTCTAGTACCCAGTAATAGGTATTATAGGCCTTACCTCTATACTCAACTTTTTTAGACCTCATTCAAGGATGAATTTTGCAAAGGGGAGATATTGTAACATATCTGATTTGAGAAAATAAAAAAATGCAGCTTTCCAGGATCTGGTGTCAGAATCAACGGAAGCCACCGACAGACCATGTGTCAAACCACGGACCGTAGGTGGGGTCTTGTGGTTCAGTCCTAGACTTAGGGAACATTTGGGATCTTAAGATGACACCTACGGCCGTGAACCACGATTCGTTGATTGACCCACGGATTGTAGGTTAGTTCGTCGTTAGGGTCCAAAGTTTGATGGTCTCTGATCCCACCCACGGTCGACCAGTACGGTCAGTGGTTGGACCTACAGAACGTAGGTGAGGATCAGCAGCTATTTAGAGGAAAATGATTGTTGGGTCAACTTCAAATGGTCATATCTTTTAGCACATAATAAATTGGTGAACCATGACCTATCAAATTAAAGATAATTGAATACTCTTTCAAACGCCATCGAGTTTGCTAAAATCCAAGCTTGAAGTAAAAATTTATGCTTGTTTTAGTGAAGCCCTGTCGGGCAGAGCATGAGCGACGACGGCCGGTAGTCCAAACGACAATCTGTCAGTCCCACCGTGGATGTCATTCATCAGCTTTTAAGTTAGGGTTATTTTGTTCTTTTCCCTATGCATTGGGGTCCTTAAACTACGTTGGTTGATGCCTAAACTACGTCGTTTTACTTATTCTAAGCCTAATAACCTAGTCATTCATACCCAGAACACTCATTCTCCAAAAATTATCCAAATTAGAACGAAAAGAAGAAAAAGAGGCGCCAGTTTCTTTCAAGAACAAGCAATAGTGTTCTTCAAGTTTTAGCCCCAAAATTCAAAGGATTCTCTGTAGATTTCGTCACCAGGTATGTGGGATTTCACTAGTACGTTCCTTTCATCCACTAAGTCCTTAGAATTTAGTCAGTTCCTTGATTCTCCATATCTTGTTTAGATCTAGGGTTTCTTAAACCTTGGAGATTTGTTGTGATTTAGTTGTTGTAGTATCCTTAATCAAAATATCATGTTTCTCAGAAAGTTTGCTTAATTCCTTGTACAAAAACTCAGAACCCTAGTTTATGTAAATTTTCTTAGTTCATGAATTATACTTGCTAGGTCAGTTAAACAGAAAATAATGCTCTAAATTTCGAATGTCACATTCACAGTATATAAATGTTCCATGCTAAGTTAGCATGTCAGTATTTTGAGCTATTCAATATTTAGTACATTTTAGCTTCATATGTATTCAGTTGGGAGTAGACTTAGCACTAAGTTGGACTAGAGTTCAGCGTACCTTCATAGTCCCAGAACTACGTGCCCCCATAGGATTATAAGTCCCTTCTGTAGGGCATCAAATTTAGTGATCACGACAGTCATGCTTTTATACACCTGGTAAGGTATATTGGGTCCTCTTGATGGGGCATATATATCAGACTCTATGTTTAGCTCATATGGTTTATGTCGGTTAATAGTAGCTCCCACAGTCAGACTCTTAGTGCATTTGACTAGATTTTCAGTATTTATATCATTTTACAATCCAACAGTTATCTTCATGATTAGCACCTGGTCATTGCATTCACCTTAGCTTTTTAGTTATGTTTTAGTATTTATATTCCTTCTCAGATTATTTCATTGCTCAGTTATGCTTTGTTAAGCTCATATATATTTGTTCATCTTAGTATATATATCCTGCATGCTCTGTATATTTCAAATACTGACGCATACTCTGTGCTACATTCTTTCATGATGTAGGTTCAGGTACTCGACATCCAGATCACGTTTAGATCGATTCTCGATCCACATTCAGCAGCTTCACTGGTGAGTCCTTATATTCCGAGGACAATAGACATGCTTTCATTTTAGTCATTATTTTTAGTTTAGTTTTGTTAGAGTTAGTTGGTGGCATGTAACTCAACTTAGTAGAGGCTTTTCAGACATAGTAGTAGATTCAACTTGAGTTGTTAAGTGGTGTTTCAGTCACCACTAGGATTTCATTATATTTTATACATTTAGACTATTTTTGTATTTCCCACTTGCAGATATCAATTGTTTTAGCTTCCGCATAGTTCATGTTTTACTTAGCTATTTTCAGTATGCTTATGATATGCCAGACTCAGGGTTAACTTGGGGTCACTCGTGATCCTAGGTCTCGTGTTACGTCAAGGGGGTAACCTCGGAGTGTGATAATGCAGATACATACACTAAGGATCCTCAACAAAAGTTTGTTGAGATCACTTCATCCACTCATAAGCTTTTGAGTGAGGCCTTATTACTTCCGTATGACTCCAATTTTGTGAGTTATTAGTATTAGTTTTTGACAAGTCGTGGATCTTGTCGCGACACTCATCTTTATACAGTAGAGGCTTCATAGATAGACAGTTTTGGAGAGTCTTTCCATTTCAGAGATTTTCCTTAAAACTTATGTTTATACTTAGTATATTTAGAGAGTTTTGAGATTTAGTAAACTGTTGTTAAATGTTTCCTTCAGTTTGATGCTTGTGTATGCTTGAGTTAGTCTTTCGCTTGTAGTCAGCCTGGGTGAGGGTTCACTTAGGGATCAACTATGATTCTTGAGTGCCGACCACGTATAGGATGTAAGCTCAGACCATGATACAAACTCTAGCACGAGGTTCTAATTTTGTGTATTCATGTGGTTGAAGAAGAACAAAACAAACAGAACCAAATACTTTAAGTAATGTGTAGTTAGGAGCTTCATGCTAAATTTGTTCATAAGGAGACATGTTTCCAAGAACAGAAGATGGGAGTATATTTATAGTGAAGACTGCAATAAAAGTTGCTTCACCCCAAAAGCGCTCAGGGAAAGATGAATAAATAATCATGGCCCAAACATAATGAAGGATATGCCTATGCTTACGTTCTGCTTGTCCATTTTGTTTGGAGGTTTAGAATCACGATATTCCATAGCATTGTCACACCGAAAAACTTTGATAATTTTACAAATTGAGTTTTAACCAGATTGACAAAATAAATATAGATTTGAGGTAATTTTGAACGACTTTTCATAAGATATATCCATGTGAATAGGAAAAAATCATCGATAAAAATGACAAAGTATCGTGATCCAATAATGCTTGGTACAAGTGAAGGTCCCCATACATCATAATAGATTAAACCAAAAGGAAAGTTTGAAATGAAAGGATTATTATTAAAAGGTAAAACAGGTTGTTTGACCTGTTTAAATGCAATAAAGTTCAAACCTTTCTTATTAACATGACCTAACAATCCACTAGAAACTAAAGGGCAAAGATTGCTCAAAGAACAATGACAAAGAAAAACTAGAAGAAACAACACATAATCGAGACACATGAGATGATTAGGGAATGTAAAGACTGGTGAGTTCAAACATACGCCCAACTTTACGACCTTTTCCAATGATTTCTCCCATCTGAAGGTCCTGCACTTGACAACCTCAAAAAGAAAAAAATAAATCATATCCCGAATCACATAATTGTTCAAAAGAGATAATATTAAAATTTAAACTTGGAATCAAGAAAGTATCATGTAAAGATAAATCTGATGAAGAAATAGATCATTTATGACTAACATTCATATTAGATCCATCAACAATATAAATGGATGATGGGCCAGAAAAAGTTGAAAGGTCAATGAAAATCTTGGAAGAATATGTCATGTGATTACAATATGCTGAATCAAAGTATCAAGATGAATTTCCTGAAGGAGTAACTAGAACTGCATGGCTGTTACCAGTTGAAAAAAAGAGTTGTCTGAGGAGAGATTGAAGGTCAACTGATGAAGTCCCAAAATTTATGGTTATTGCAAGAACTTGATTTGACGGTTGATTCAAATGAGATTGATTTTTTTTTCTGAGGAAGAGTAGGAAAATTCTCAATCAAGTGATTTTATTTACAATACCTGCAAAATAGAGGACCATTTCTAGATATATGACCCTTTTTCTTACATTTATTGTATTCAATAACTAGGCAATCATGTAAGACATGCCTAGTTTGATGAGAATTGCGACAAAATTTGACACCATATGTTAGTGGCTGCAAAAACTGAATTATTCACTAGCCGCGTTAAATTCAAATGAGTTTCTTTAGATTTTAGGCAAGGAAGGGCATCCTCAAAAGTTGGCAAAGGTTGTTGGTAAGCAATGCAACATGGGTTGGTTCATAATCATCAGTAGGAGCCATAAAAATTAAATTAATTTGTTATTGTTACGGTAAGCTAAAAATTTGACAACAACATCAGAATTTTTAAGAGCTGGTTCAGTCAAGATTAATTGATTCCAGATGGATTCCATCTTTGAGAGAAATTCATAGACAAGTTGCCCCTTTTCTTGTATCAAGATGGTTATCTCCTTCATCAATTGAAAACAATGAGAAAGATCAGAAATAGTATATCGTTGAGAGAGATGATCTCATACATCTTTTGCAGTGTCAAATTATCCAAATTGGAGGCGAATACTTGGAACTGAAGTATTTTGAAGCCATGTAATGATCTGATGATTTCGGCTATCCCAATCTTCCAAACTATCAACAAAATTTTCATTTGTTTCAGTCTCTATTTCCTTTGAACAGGTTAAATCACCTGTGACATATCACCATAATTTTTTCCCTTTAAAAAAACTACGCATTGCCTCACTGCAGTGATGATAGTTAGATCCATTGAGAACAACATAAATAAGTTGAGAAATATCATTCTTGTCCATGATATTCTCTCAAGGAATTGACGTCAACAAAAAAAAGTGAAAGACAGAAGAGACCCAACAAAGTGATGAAGTAGTAATTGCTATCAACAAAATACCACAAGAAAAATAGAATAGTGAATATGATTTTCAACAATCTGAGGAGGCTTTGATATCGAAACAAGACTGAGAAACACAAGAAAATCTGGAGAATTGATAACTCTATTCATCATTGAATAAAAAAAACTACAACCCTATTTGTACACAAGAACTTAAGAAGCAAAAAGAAATAATATACCTAGAATGTCTAAATATATACTTTACCAAATTTTTTTAACCATGAAAAATAGAGCTGATTGAAATACTATGAAACTTTCTTATTTTTTCGTGCAATCTTGTACTATGAAACTTTCTTATTTTCTCGTGCAATCTTGTACTTTCTTTTCAATCAAGTCCTGGAACTACCTTTTTCCGATCAAGAAATATTCATCAACTTCTATTTCAACATGATATTTGATTTTTGAGCCAAACACGACATAAGAATTAGAGTGCTATATTAAGTTAATTAGTTCGTCCAAGGAGCATAAAAGCAAAAAGAAGTGGAAGCAACAAAAGCAAAAAGAAGACACATGGAAGGCAACATAGTTGGGACGGTAAAATGACTGAGGAGTTTGTTCCAAGGCACCTACCGATGCCACAGGAAAATTAGAACCATTTGGCAGTATCAATAGGTTCAACAAGATCCAATAAATCCTTAAGAAAGTATGAATAATCAAGTGTTGTTGGATAGCTTTGAAGAAGAAGAAGACAAGAGAAAAATACTTCAAGTTACTTTTGATGGGCAATCAATCTTTTTTAATTCATGCTTTTGTAATAGAAAGTTTGAGGCCGACAACTCAACTTTCTTCTTGATTGACATATTTTTACATTATTTAAGCATCCTCATTTGTAATATCATCATGGAGTGTATTACAAACTCTGTGATGATAAAAAAATACTTAGTTCTCTCTAGCTCTTATTTTCTTCATGTTTGTTACGTAGTAAAAGTTAGGTACTTATTAGGATTAGTAAGGTAGGGCCTAGAAAAATACTTCATATTTTTTATGTTTAATAAAAGGCCGCTAGACACTGTCTAGTGGTAAATTTGCTTTAAAAAAGGAGCATAATTCATTATATTGAATCTCCTTATTCAAATAAATGATAATGACAACTACATCTCGGCCTTGTACAAGTTACCGTGAATATGAATCCTCACCAACTAAACCAAATTTGTCAAAAAGTAGGATTTCCAAATAAGCTCTCGAAAAAGTTAGAAGCACTAAGAAGGAACAAAATTCATCTCCAAGCTCCATAGTTTTGTTTTATAAAAAACTTTGTATCTCCGTATTAGGAGATTTTAATAGCTTAGTTGGTTGACTTTCCAAAAGTAGTTGTTTTGCCAGTTGATTTAGTTCCAATCGAGAAGCTAAATTTGTTAATGTTGGAGGAATTAGAAGTACCCCTCTTGTACATATATATTACGAGGCCAACTCACTAATGATTTAGAAATTACTTACTTTTGTATGAAAATTTAGTTGATGGAAGTTTAGAAATTAGGCAAGCTGTAAAGCCAACTGTCAATTAGTTTAGAAATCTAACAGTGTATATAAGGCACTTCTGCATTGTAATTACTCACTCAATTCATTTTCACTGAAATAAGATTCTTCTTCTTTCTTTCTTCTCTCTACTGGATCTGTGAATGGTGAATCTGAATTGATCAATTGTATACAAATTAACATGGTATCAGAGCTTTATACCCACGATTGTGAGGTTTGTTGATGCTGAATTGTGCAATTTCGAGCTTAGCTGAGCTTCATCAATGGCAGTTCCTAAGTTCGATCACAATCATGCTTTGTTTCTACACCCTTCCAACACCACATGTGGTTCTATCATTCTGATGCAATTAACTGGCTCTGATAATTATTCTATCTGGCACAGGGCTTTGCATATTCAACTACTTGGAAAAAACAAGCTAGGGATCATAGATGGCAATTGGAAAAAGGAAGATTTTGGAGAATATTTAGGGCATCAATAGGATCGATGAAATGCAATTGTTCAGGGATGGATCGTGAGCTCTATCACACCTGAATTGCACATAGGGATTGCTTATGCAACCAGTGCAAGAGCAGTCTGGGAGGATCTCCGTGAGAGATTTGACAAGGTAAACGCTTTACGGATCTATCGTTTGCATAAAACTATAGCCACTACAGAGCAAGGCAATGATACTATTCCTAGTTATTTTTCTAGGCTGTGAAATTTATGGGATGAATTTTCAAGCATTATACCACCTCCTTGCCATTGTTCTGGTTCTAAGGATTTCTCTTTGCATTTGGAGAGACAAAAAATGATGCAATTTTTAATGGGCCTTAATGAGACCTATGATCAATCGCATAATAAAATTCTTATGATTGAGACTACACCTACTATCAACAAGGCCTATGCCATGCTTATTGAGAGGGGGAGCCAGAGATCTATATGATCCTCTTCAATGAGTGGTGAGGGTACAAATCTAGTTGCTCTTATGGCAGGGAAGGGGATGCATAATAATGTTGATTTTGGAGCTCATGTCACAGAGATGGGAGTACCTTATCGTTATAACGACAGTACCTCTCAAAATTATAATAAAGGGAAGAAGAATTAGGACCTAAAATGTGACTTATGCCACCTTCAAGGTCATGTGGAAGTTAATATTTCAAGCTACATGGCTATCTACCAGATTGGAAGTTTAAGAAGAAGGGAGATGTTAATACTGGTAACTCTGCTTACAATGTGCAGGTTGATAATTCATCTGGAATGATCTCAGGTGCATCTAGAGTAAGGGACAAAGGCATAGATCATCTAGTTCCTAGAGATCTTCCAAGAGCACCTCAAATTTGTAGTGATCAACATGGACACATTTTGCAGATGCTAGATGGAGATATTTCAACTACCAATGTGATGGCCAACATGGCGGGTATGGCTCACATTTCTATGTCCCCATTAACAGACTTAAAGTGGATAATTGATAGTGGTGCCACAAATCACATGGCCTCTAGTTTAGGCATGTTACATGATGTAAAAGTTGTTAAAACTGATTAGAACAGGAAGGCACACTTACCAAATAGAGGCATGACCTTGGTATCTCATACTGGTAGTTGTACACTTACAAACACATGAGAGTTACATGATGTCCTGTTTGTGCCAGAATTTCACTATAACCTTTTAGCTGTACCAAAAGTTATCAAATAACTCAACTGCTTTATATCATTTTACCTTGGATTTTGTTTATTCCAGGATCTTTCCAGTGGGAAACTGATGGGGATTGGTAAAGAAAAGGGTAGACTCTAAATTTTGGAACAACAAAGATCTTCTACGTCTAAAGTTCCTAACAAAGTCCAAGTTTTTCTGCACATGATGATCAAAGAGATATTTTGCTATGGCATAGGAGATTAGCACATGCTTCAATAGGTTTATTACATGATATGTTAGGTCACACTATTGATGATTGTAAGTCAGTTTTAAACAAATGTGAGATTTGTCCATTGGCTAGACATACTAGGCTTCCTTTTCCTAGCAGCAGTACAAGATCTACTGCAATGTTTACATTGTTGCATCTAGATGTATGGGGACCCTATAATACTCTAACATTTGATGACAACAAATTCTTTCTCACTATTGTTGATGATTTCTCCAGAACTGTATGGATTTTCTTGTTAAAATTCAAGAGTGATGTGTTGTCAGTTTTAAAACAATTTTTCAGAATGGTTGTTACTCAGTTCAATACTACTGTTAAAGGTGTCAGGACAGACAATGGAGGAGAATTTATTAATAGTCATTTATAGGACGAGGTTGCTAGGGCTCTCAAATTTCAGGGTCATATACCACTCTAATATTGGGGTCACTATTTACTTACAGCTACATATATTATTAATAGATTACCTTCTCAGGCTCTAGCAGGACAATCCCCTTTTGAGGTGGTTTTTGGGAAGAAGCCTTGTCTTACTCATTTGAGAACACTTGGTTTCCTATGTTTTGCAAGCGAGTCCGGAACCAAAAGGGCAATAAAATTTTTTGAAAATTCCAAAAGGGCAACTAAATTATTTATCAAACCAAAAGGGCAACAAATTTTAACAGCGCCTAAATCAGGGTTTCCGCCGCAAGGCACAGAAACCCATGCGCCTTACAAGGCGCAATAGCTTTTAGCCTTGTAGGGCGCAACCGTCTTGAGCCTTACAAGGCGCAGGGATGTCTGCACTTTGCATGCTATTTTTTTAAAAATAATTGGTTCAACACAAAAAGTGTTACGTGATTTTTTTGTTAAAAAAATAAGAGGCCGTATGAATTGACTGAAAAAAATAGTTTTTAAGTAAAAAATAAAAAGTAAGGGAAAACATACTTCTGGTTTTTTAATTATTTCAATAAAAATTTAAGTTCGTTTAAACCTTGTTCGTCAAACACTTCCTAACTTATTTAAGTAATTTTTATATTTGTCAAAAATTTACAAAAGTCATAAACTGACGATCTTTTGAGATTCTATTATTTTTTTAGTACTATCAAACCAACTTTGTAATTTCTTTTTTTTTTACATTGTTGAAAAAATATGTTTTCAAAATAAGCATGAAACATGAATTTATAATAAGTGTCAACCCAAAAAATATGGCACAATGGCCTATGTGCATTTCAGGAACAACATACCATGTGCCTCTCCTCAAAGACTAAAGTGACATGACAATTGATTTTGCTTTACTGGAAAATAAAATTTTGCAGTGTTGATTTGATTCAAGGGAAAATGCATAAGTACCCCCCCAGCCTATGTCCGAAATCTCAGAGACACACCTAACATTTACTAAGGTCCTATTACCCCCCCCCCCCCCCC
>JAJOOE010005454.1:0-54441 GCA_036250405.1 Solanum raphanifolium | reverse complement strand
ATATATATATATATATATATATATATATATATATATATATATATATATACCTTCCTCCTAAATTCAACGCCTATAAATGATTAGCAACGTAAACTTTTCTTCCCAATTTTCAATTCAAATGACAATATTTGATTAATTGATTTCATTGCTTTTGCCTACCTAATTTATCATAGCATGAATCATTATAATAAATAAATGTTCCCGTAAAGTAGAAAGAAAGAAAATAGTAAGAATAAAGAAAATTCAAGAATCTTAAGGATATAATATTTAATTCGGAACTTAGAAAGAATTAATTTTAATTTGATAACGGCTAGTTGTAGAAGAAACTAATAAGACTTCTTCAATTTTTTTAGAAATGCACCTCTTAGATTTTTCTTGTTCTGGTTAATTAGTAAGGTTGTAAGTACCTAAAATAGGATAAAAACTAAAATAAAAGATAAATAAAAAAGCTAAATTGAAAAAGGCTCAAGTCATTATGTGTATAAACTTTACTTTAGTGTTATTTAAAACTTACCATGAAGGATTTGTAACATGAACTTTTAAATTTTTTATGTTAAAGATAAAAAATAAAAAAAACTACTGAAATAAATAATTAAGGAAAGGGCAAAATAATTGAGAAAATAGATGAATATGAAATTATGAATCATGACCTAAGTGATATCTCACCTTACTTCTCTTCTCCTCTCTCTCTCTCTATATATATAAAGAAGCTACTAAATATCAATATTAAAAATGAGATATTAGACAATAAATCTTTTTAATTTATGTCTTATCCCAAATCTCACATTAATAGGAAAGTTGAATAGCACATATTTTGACAAATCCGCAACATGATATACATTAGATATTGTAAACTATTTGAACATACATCTTTTTGAAAATATTCCAATTTTTTGAAATTAATTTATCAATTAAGAAATTAAAATCTAAATAAAAATGATATTAAAAGAGAAGTAAACATAAATTATAAACAAACATGAGATCGAGCAGAATCGTGCATGAGCTATAATTATTAACTAAAGCTACTAAAATCTCAAGGAAAAATGGATTACTCCATCACTAACCAATTTTTTTTGTACTTGTCCCTAAAATCCACATTAATAAAAGAAGTAGAACAATGCATATTATGATAATCCATAACCTAATATAATATGAATTAGAAAAAAATGATATTTTACACATTAATATGAAAATAGTCCGAGAAGAAATTTAACTCATCAATTGAGAAATCAAAATTTAAATAAATAACAACATTATAATAGAAATAAACACAAGAATAAAACAATATGACAACATGCCAAAATACAATTATACAAATATAAGATTCCAAATGAATTCAAAAATTTATGCAAACCAGTTGAAAAAATAGTCATCTAAAATGATACTGAAGAAAGTAGGATACAAAATATCATTATTAAAATCTTATATAATATTATTATTTTCAAACAAAAACAATAAAATAAAATGGTACCTGAAAATTGCCTAAACAATCTCATCAAAAGGAAGCAATTGGTGAACAATAAATATGTCTCCATTAGTTAGAGATTTATAGGAATTATGAAAGGAGACAATAAATTCACCTCTGCAATTGATTTTAAGATAGGAAAAACGATTAATGTCATATCTCATAAATGAGTATAAATAATAATTAAAAGAGAAGATGAAAAGTTGAAGAATTTGTATAAGAAGATTTAATGAAATAGTCATGATCTTAGACGTGGGGGGGAGAGGGAGGGTTGAATGTTTTACTAATCAATTTAATATAATTACAGCAATTATAGATAAAGAATAAAACACTAATCAAATTATTTAGACATTTAAAATTTGAAGAAAAAAAGATTAATATGAATGGAGGCCATAGAGAAGTGCCACATCACCTTCTCTATGTTCCTCCTTCACATATATATATATACTAGGTAATTTGTCCGCGCTCCGCGTGGTCATAAATAATAATTACGTTGAACTTGTAAATAATTCTTTACTAATATCCATACATTAAAATAATAGAAAAAATAGGTTCTTAAAAAATATTAGCAATATTCCAGCATGAATTTGATTATTTGTCGTTATCACATAACTCATGAATGAATTATTTAGGAAATAATAAATTATTGGTTCTTTAATCAACATTAAAAGGAAAATAAAGAAGAAAATAAGAATATATATACAAAGGCATTTCGTAAGAAAAAGAACACATTTGCGTTACATAGATTATACAATTGTGATATATGTCTCAAGATAAAATTCAAATATTTGTTAACAAATTCAAAAAAGAAATTATGCTTGAACGTGAAAGCAATTATAACTTTTGAACTTGCATAATGGATTTCTTCAATTAATAAGTGAGAAACTTCATATCTATGTAAAAATAGATAATATGTAAGCTTATATATAATACTTTTAAGTTACTTTATATAGAATATTAAAACATGAATTCTTGGAACTAAGTACAATAATTATTTTTTGCACAATGAATATACCAACTATATGTGTAGATGTTCAATATAACTTGAGACAATAATTTTGCAGAAATATAAACAAAAGAGTTTAAAACATGTACTAAAAAACAACAATTAATATCACAAGCATAAATTAATGATTGTTAAAAAAAATACCAAAATATGTAAAATAGAATGAAATAGAAAGGAAAAAAATCGAGTCCACTGAATGCACAATGTCTCTTAAAGAAAATTATTCCCCTCTAATACATGAGGTTTAAAGAATTAGATTCTCTCATGATGAAACGATTTTATTCACTAACGTATTGATATAAAAACAATGGTGTCAATAAGTCACTCAACATGAGCAACGTAAATGAATATTTAATTGTGCAAAAGACGAAGAAGAAGTGCAGAATTTTCGTTGTTTTAAAATGAGAGAAAATTCCTCTATTTATAGTCAACAAAGGGTAGTGCGAACAAATGTTTATTGTGACTTATCGGAAATGTCATAACTCTTTGGAAAAGTTACAACCCTTCGGAAAGGTCACAATCTTTCATAGAAGTCGCAACTTTTTATAAAAGTCATAATTTTTCATAAAAATCACAACTTTTCATAAAATTCGCAACTTTTCGTAAAATCACAATTTTTCGTAAATGTGGGAAGACTAGTTTTGGAAATACTATAAATTAAAAAGGAGATCCTGCTGTTTACTGGCCTAATCGTTTCTACTGATTAGATCACAACAAATTTTTGGAGTTCGCTTCTCTTCAAGGTTAGTTTATGTTATTTTACCTATTTTGTATTTTCGCCCAATTCGAAGTTTAGCAGTATGATTTCATTTAGGTTTCTTTTTCTCTTAATCTTTTTTTTGTTTGTTTTATCTGCCTAATCATTGTTGACGATTTGCCGATTGCCTTGCGATGAACCAGTTGGACTTTTTAGGTTAACTGAATACTTTGATATGTTTTCTCTATAATTGTGGTCAAGTTTCACAACGTTCTAATTTTACATAGTTTCAGAGGGTTTTAATGCTTTATGTGCTTAATTCATGGTCTTGTATTGATAAATTGAACTTAAAAATGTTCAATATGAATTTTCCTCTGTTAGACTTTGCGGGTTAAGAAATTTTTTCTATTTAAATTCAGGATAGAAGCATGTATATGAATAGTTTCGTTAACTGGTTGTATTTTAGTGATTTTCGCCCAAGAAAAGGCAGTGGCATAACTTAATAAACTTCAGTTTTATACGGAGTTTGTCTCTATTTCTACTAATAAGCTTCAGCTCTTTGTGTTCTATTAAATGTGATAATACATTGGCTACTCTATGGACTGATATTTGCACCTAAACAACTTGAAAGTAATTTGAAACATACGCAAATAACTCTTCCAAAATAGTTGTAACTACTAAGATTTTTCTTTCTAGTTGCCTGTAATTCTTCCTTCTAGTCATTGTCCATGCTAACTACTACTAGGTTGTTGTATGGTCATGTAAAATAATCAATTTGCGCCACAACACAGCCACAATTCTCTTTGAAAAATCAACTTGGCCATCACTTCTTGATTTGTTTTAAATAATAGATTTGAGATTTAATTTGTTATTCAGTGCTTGTTAGTCTTAGCCTACTCTCTTAAGTTGATTATTTCAAACTTCTCTTTCGTTCATCAGCTTAGACTCAAATACCTCCACCTTCAGCTAGAAAAGTGAGTATTGGAGCATGTCGTAGATCATCCACTTCCGCTTCGACTGCAGCCCCTAGTTTAGCTAGTAATCCTAGGGACAATGGATAGCTTGTTTATTGTAGCTAGGTCTCTTAGTTAAGTATAACCAGTGTTGATATATGTGTATATGTATATATCTGCTATACTCTTTGTTTTCCTTAATAACCAACATATATATAAAATTCCCTTCTATTAGCTCATGCTTGTGTCTGTTGTGCAAAATTAAGCAGTCATACTGTTTTAGATCTATGTAAAACTTAAAGAGTACAAGGGGCAGCTCTAAGTTCACAGTTCCCTTTCTATAGAAAAAGTGATTTTTATACCTTCGTTCCAACCTTATGTTGTTCTATATAACTAAACTTTAGCCTATTGAATTAGCGAAGTGGGCTGAATATGATAGTTTAACTTCAATTTCGTGTGTATTGTACAGTTCAGCATCTAGAAGACATGAACTTTATTACCTTTGGAATAAAATCAAGCTCATTTTTAGATCCGTATTTCTCAAGGATCAAAGAAATTGATAGCACATTCAAGTTGTCTTTTCATTCAGATTTAGCTGTCTTTCCATGCACTTGTGCTTCCAAACTCTAAAGCTTGTTGGAAATCTGTGTGCAGATACTTCTAGAGACTTGTTATTCACTATTTAACTTTGCCAAGCTTTTCTCAACATATTTATTCCTCTTCCATTGCAAAAAAGGCATTCTGTTAGCAGTTCATTCTCTTTATGGTACATTCATCAAGGTCAATGCCAATGCTGATTCAGTGTTGTGATAATGCTTCTATTGTAACAAAAGTTGGTCATGATATGCAGGATGTAAGTATGGATGGGAGGCAGGATAATGAAGGAAAGAAGAAAAGGAAGAAGCAGAGGGAGAACTATTGTGAAGAGGAAGGAAAAATTGTAAAATCTTCCCCGTATTTTAAGAAAGTGCCTGACTATGAGGATATTGGAAGTAGTAAATCCGTTGAAGCTATTTCTGATTTGTATATGAAGCCTATCAAGAGTGAGTGCATGGTTACTGTTGAAACACATCAGAGGAGTAACAAAAGGAAGAGAAAGAAGAATTCTGAACGTGGTGATGATGAGAAATCGGGAAATGATAACAGAGAAATGGATGCCAAACCAGTCCTGATTGGTCCTCCTGTTAAAAATTTGGAAGTTATTAATGAGAAGGAGAATAAACAATCTGGTGATTTAGATGAGGGATGTTCTAGTGTTGCTTCAATTTCAGTTGTTCGTGGTGATAATGCAGTGGCCAATAGTCTCGATGATCTCTTTTCACAGTTTGCATGCAAAGGTGGAAACTTTAGTTCAGGTAAAAGGAGAAATGAAGATGAGAAGATAGTCGTCAAGTCACATGTTTGTGGCCCTCTCTCTCGAAGGCTCAGCATAATGCAAAAGTCTTCAGAATCTGGTTCTATGATTGGAAATGAGAGTCATTTATCACATTGGGAAGGAGGTTGTGGACCGAAAGCTGGTAAAACTGTGTTCGAGCCTTGCTTATCTCAGAATCAGATCAATGAGAAGATGATTGAACAGAAAGCACGAGTGGTTTCCCCTTACTTTGTGAACTCAAGGAATGGAGAAACTGAAATGAAAAAAGGAAGGTCTGTAGAATGTGTGATGAAAGGAAATGGAAAAAGTGACAAAAAATTACGAACCAAAGTTCGAGTGGTTTCCCCTTACTTTGGGAACTCAAGGAATGGAGAAACTGAAATGAAAAAAGGAAGGTCTGTAGAATGTGTGACGAAAGGAAATGGAAAAAGTGAAAAAAAATTACGAACCAAAGTTCGAGTGGTTTCCCCTTACTTTGCTAACTTAACAGTGGGAGAAGAAATAAAGGTAGGTAAGGATAGATCAAACCCTTCGAAGAACTGTCTCAATGGAAGAAAGGTTTCTCCCTACTTTCAGAATGCATATCGTGAAAACAAGAAGAGTAGAAAAGGTTCAAAAAGGCAGAAACCTTGTCTCTCTGCTTTCCAGAAAAGAGATGAGGCTTATTTAAGGAGGAGTGAAGATAACACGTGGGTACCTCCGCGATCCCATTTTAATCTCCTCCAAGAAAACCATGCTCATGATCCTTGGAGGGTGTTGGTTATTTGCATGCTTCTGAATTGCACCACCGGCGTGCAGGTACTTGTTGCCACTGTTCTCTTTCTTAAGTAGTTAACAAACTTATAATTCTTGAGATGTTTGGCTTATTTGACAAGTTTAAGTTTCCTACATTTTAAGCTGCAACATCCTATGAGCAATTAGGAAACAAATTTTAGACCTGACAAGTGATATAGGAAGATTTCTCATTGTCAAATAAGGGTATATACAGGCAGTTGCTAACTGATAAATTATTGTGCTGAAGTATCAGCTAATTGATTGCTTTGCATTAGCTTAAAAGTACTAGTGGACCTATTTATGTAAGGAGCAGCCAATTTTGTATGGGGCATTTCCCCTTTTCCTGTGGTTCGGGCTTCTTGTTTATCAGAAATGAAGCAATGAGAGCGACATAGTTATGTCTGTCTTAAATTTTTGTAATGACTTTATTCTGATTTTGAGGTCACATACTAACAGTGAGCACATGCATGTAGGTTAAGAGAGTGGTAGACGAGTTTTTCACTCTCTGTCCAAATGCTGTGGCTGCTACAGAGGTTGCTGTAGAGGATATTGAAAAGTTATTACGACCTTTAGGATTATATATGAAGAGGTCACTGGCTATTCCACGACTCTCTCAAGAATATCTTGGAAAAACTTGGACTCATGTTACACAGCTGCATGGTATTGGCAAGTAAGGGAATTCTACCTTTTGCACCCAAGTAAATGGATTTTAGCTCGATTTGATCAAGTGTTTTTCTTTCCAGGTATGCAGCTGATGCATATGCAATATTTTGTACGGGCAAGTGGGATCAAGTTCATCCAAATGATCATATGCTAACTAAATACTGGGAATTCCTGCATGCAAATGGCTCGGCCTGAGGGTGCAATGTATTTACCTGAAGATGATGCATAGTTAGGGTTATCTTTTGGGGGTCAGTTGCATAGTTTTGGTAGATTAACCTCTGGACCTTTTTTGTGGTGTATAGTACTTGCCTAAGCAACAGCTTAATTAATATATCATCTCTGCATATGACAGGTGCTAACTTCCTTAATGTCAAGAGCTAGGAAATTAGACTTTTTAAGTCCAAACTCTTAATGAAGGGATAGGAATCCGGTCGTTAAAAGTGTATTTATAGCGACACAGGTTTTTTGTCTACCGTGAAACAACAATTTCCAATTTAATTTTGGTGAGGGAATAAAACCTAAACGTTAAAAAGCTTAATATTCGATAGGTAATACTAAAAAAAAAGAGCCCTATTATCATGATATGAATACTTCCATGATGCACGTATGGGAAATTTTCCTCTGTTCTACTTTGTGCGTAAAGAAAATTTTCCTATTTAAATTTATGATAGAAGCATGTATATGAATAGTTTCTTAAACTGATTGTATTTTAGCGATTTTTGGCCCAAGAAAAGGCAGTAGCACACCGTAATTTTGTCTCTATTTCATCTAATAAGCTTTAGCTCCATGTGTTGTATTAAATGTAATAATACATTGGCTATTCTATGGACCGATATTTGCACCTAAGCAACTCGTCTCCCCCTTTCTTTGAGTCTACCAGCTCCACTAAAGCGAAAAACACAATATTTGGTGGATGGGTAGCTATATCGTGGTGCTTTAGTGTGATAAATTTGTTGCTTCTCTCTATTCATAAATCATGTCTTTCCTGCTCACACCAAGTACTTAGAACTTATTATCACTTCGTCCACAACAAAGTTGCTCGCAAGGATCTCTGTCCAATTTCTATCCACCAAAAATCAACTTGCCAATGTCCTCACCAAGCCTCTTGCTTCAGCCACATGTGAATTTCTCTCTGCCAAGTTGAATATAGTTCGTCCACCTTCAAGTTTTTTTTTTTTGACAATTAAACACTTTATCAATCACCAAGTGAGAATAGTTGAGTCATGAAATCATGATATAAAGGAATTTATATGACATGCAATGACCAAGCTAAATCATAAAATAACATGTTAGAAACATAAGTCATAACCATGGTTAATGCAAGCTAAACATCTTAAACATAACCTTGAGATACTTTTACGTGGGAGATTTACCTTTAATCGACATAGACCATGTGAGCTATAACATGGAATTTGGTGTCTATCCCACACCGAAAAGAGATGTCCTTACTTGCCAAGGTAAGAACCATAAACTTCTAGCTTAGGTGGATCCACTAGCTGATGTCTATCTAAGACAACCTATGGTGGCACATAGTTATGAGATATGGAGATTGCTACTAGAAACCCGACCTCAACTACGGGAGAGCTTCCATCTCAATATCCTCTTGGTGCTAAGCATAAATCCCACAGAATAGTAAATGTTCTTTACTTATCTTATTATCCACAGAAGGGCACATCAAGTAGCCAATCCAAGCTAGATTTCATTAGAATAACTCCTTAATCTCGATTCATCTTAGGTGAGAAAACTTTTCAACCTTATGAATACTTTATGTGAGAAAATCCTTTCACAATCATATTATGAGTAGTATGTGAGAAATCCTTTCACAATAAAAACAACAACATCGATGCCTTACCCTTAAAGCAACCTTAAATCATTTTCATAAAGAAACATGCATATCTTTGTAATTCATCTTTCGTAGTTCAAAAGCTTCATCATATGATCAAAATCTAGAAATCATGGATCATGCATGGGTTCAAGTGAATTCAGCTTAAAAACATGTAATTATCTCAATTCATGCATAAAAAGACATAAAACAATCAATTGGATCATAATTGAAAAGAACCCATGAGATTGAATAAATCTAATTTCAATTGGAGATTCTAACTTGTAAAATTGGAGAATTTAGGAGCCCTATGGAGGAAATGACTCCATAGGTGAATACTATCATACCTTGATGCCAAAAGCTCACAATTAATGGTGAATTTGGAGACTTGATCTTGAAACCCTAGACTTCTTCTTCAAGCTTTAGAGAGAAATATTGGAGAAGAACTTTGATCAACTTTGAGAATATAGGAGGAGTTCAATTGGGTAATTTAGGGGTAAAAACGTTTATATAATATCTAGAATAGACAATAAAACGACATAGTATTGGGTTAGAACAATCAGGAAAAGACCCAATAACCCCTTTAAAAAGAACTGCTGATCACCATTGACAGTGGAACCTACGGTCCGTAAGTCTATTTACGGACCGTCCTGGTCAACCATCTATGGGTTCAGGAACTTGTTTCTGGACCCTCGAATGACGAAACCGGGAACCCATGTACGGTCCGTTGGTCAACTTACGGTCCGTACATGGTCATCGTAAGTCCAACTTTGGCCCTTATAATTTTACTAAGTCTGAGACTCACCTCCGAGACCTACCTATGACTCGTCCATTGAACGACAGACTGTCCCGGTGAACCATAAAAAAGGTACTGGAACTTGGCATTGAAAATCATTTGACTTGCCTCATACAGTTCCACTTATGGCCCGTAAGTGAACCTACGGTCAGTCGGTGGGTCCATTGGTACATACACCAATTCTAGAAAACCTGCAATTTTCCTTCTTTTCAATCTGAGGTGTTACAATATCTCCTCCTTGGGAATATTCACTCTCGAATAGAACTCAAAAAATCATAAGGAGTGTAGGAATTAGATTAAACAGCCCAACATGAATGCAATTGTAACACCTTAGATTCGAGAAAGGCTAGAAATGGGTCAAGTGGAAAACTCACAAGCCCAAAAAGTGGATCATGGAACCCTCTACGGAGCCCCAAACGGGTCGTGAAGGAGACCACAGTTTGTTAAGGGGTTCGTGGTAGGTTTCCAGAACCTACCCCATGCAGGTTTCACTTTGACGGATGCTTAGACGACCCGTGGTGAGGTTGACGGGTCGTCAAAGTGGTCAACAAGTGGGCTAATCAGAAAGGGTTCTCCCCTAGCCACTGGTTAAGGACCACAAGCGTCAAAATGGCATGTGAAGCTTCACATGGACTGTGAAGTTGTCCATGAAGGGTTTTAATCAGACTCAAGAGTTTAGGGTCAACTTCCAATGATCATATCTTTTAGCGCAAAAAGAATTATGTGGTCCATAACCTATCAAATCAAAAATCTCTGAGTCCTCTTTCCAATGCCACCGAGTTTTCCTAATTCCAAGCTCGAAATAAAAAGTTATGCCCACAATAATAAAGCCCCGTCAGGCAGGAATTCTTTACGACCCGTTTGATGGGCTGTGGTGTTGATGACTGCCCATTTTGGGCTTCTAGTGACCCAATTCGGCAGTTTTAAGTCCGGGGCTGTAGGGTCTGAACCTAATTGTTTTAAGGGTCTAGGGAGGCAAAGAGGGCTAAGACCGGTGATGGTAACTTCTCGCACTCAAGGTCCGGTGGACATGATCATTCTAAGTTCCGACAAAGGGTTTCCGGCCAAGGTTCATCCAATGTTCCTCCTAAGTTCAACAAAGATAGGGCGTCTAACCCTAATCCTCAGGAGTAAATTGTAGTGGATCTTCATTGCCTATGTGTGCTAAGTGTGGAAAGAAGCATGAGCGTAGATGTCTCACGGTCTCCAATGCTTTCTTTGGTTGTGGTAAGATGGACCATAAGATAAATGATTGTCCCTCAGTTGCTAAGAATGTGGGAGATGATCGTTGACGGGCTCAAACTAATCCTTTATCCGATCTTAGTGGGAGTCAGAAGCAAAACATATTATATGCACTTCAGAATCATTAAGAGAAAAAGGGTTCCCCCGATGTGGTTACCGATATGTTGAAAGTTTTCCAACTTGATGTTTATGCTTTAATTTACCCCAGTGATACCTTGTCTTTTGTGACGCTATATATGACTATGAGGTTTGATATTCTTCCAAATGTGTTGTTAGATCCCTTTTCCGTCTCTACTCCTGTTGGTGATTCTATTGTGGCTAAGAGGGTCTATAGAAAGCATCCGTATCCTTGTCCCATAGTGTCACTTATGTTGACATTGTAGAGCTCGATATGCTAGATTTTAATGTTATCCTTGTTATGAATTGGTTGCATTCATGTTATGCTTCTATTGATTGTAGACCTGTGTAGTCAAGTTTCAGTTTCCAAATGAACCCATCCTAGAGTGGAAAGAGGGGAATGGGGATTCGATGCCTAAGAGCCAGTTTGTCTCTTGTCTTAAAGCTAGGAAGAGGATTTCTAAGGGTTGCATATATTATCTAGCTAGGGGTGAGGTATATAGATTCTGAAACCCCTACTCTTTAGTCGGTCTCCGTTGTTAATGATTTTTCGGAAGTATTTCCAGATTATTTGTCCGGTATTCCTTCTGAAAGGGAAAGAGACTTCGGTATTGACCTTCTCCCAGATATGCAACCTATCTTTATTCCTCATTATCGTATGGCTGCGACGGAACTTAAGGAATCAAAGGGACAATTGAAAGACTTGTTGGATAAGTGTTTCGTTTGACCAAGTATCTCTACACGGGGTGCTCCAGTTTTGTTTGTTCAAAAGAAAGATGGTTCACTTCGTATGTGTATTGACTACCGACAATTGAACAAGGTTACCGTTACGAACAAATATCATCTTCCAAGTATAGATGATTTGTTTGACCAACTCCAAGGAGCAAATTACTTCTCTAAGATTGACCTTTGGTCGGGTTATCACCAATTGAGAGTGAATGAAGATGACATTCCGAAGATGGCTTTTCGAACTCATTATGGTCATTGTGAGTTTTTGGTAATGTCGTTTGGTTTAACTAATGCTCCGGTGACATTTATGGATTTGATGAATAGGGTATGTTAGTGATTGTGTTCATTGATGATATACTAATCTATTCAAGGAGTGAAGACGAGCATACCAATCATTTGAGGATTGTGTTGCAAGTCCTCATGGACTAACAAATCTTTGCAAAGTTTAGTAAATATGATTTTTGTTAAGGTCCATGGCTTTTCTTGGTCACATTGTTTCTGGTGAGGGAATTGAGGTATATCCTAAAAAGACGGATGCAGTCAAGAGTTGGACTAGACCTCTCACCCTTTCAGATATTAGAAGTTTCTTGGGTTTAGCTAGTTACTTTAGAAGGTTTGTTGAAGGTTTTTCTTCGATTGCTTCTCCATTGATGACATTGACTCAAAAGAAGGTTAAGTTCATATGGTCTGAAGCCTGTGAAACGAGTTTTCAAGAATTGAAAGATAGACTTACTTCCGCTCTTATGTTCACTTTATCGGAAGGGACTGATGATTTTGTTATTTATTGTGATGCCTCAAGAATTGGCTTATGATGTGTACTTATGCAAAATAAGAAAGTCATTGCCTATGCTTCAAGGCAACTTAAGATTAATGAGAAGAATTATCCTACCCATGACATTGAACTAGCGGCGGTTGGTTTTACCTTAAAGATTTGGAGGCATTATTTGTATGGTGTTCATGTGGATGTCTTTGCAGACCACAACAGTTCGCAATATGTGTTTAACCAGAAAGATCTAAATCTTCGCCAAAGGAGGTGGCTTGAGTTACTAAAGGTTTATAACATGAGTGTTCTCTATCACCCCGATAAGGCGAATGTGGTGCAGATGCTCTTAGTCGATTATCAATGGGTAGTGTTGCTCATATTGAGGATGATAAAAAGGAATTAGTTCGAGATGTTCATAGATTGTCTCGATTGGGTGTTCGGCTAGTTGACTCTACCAAAGGAGGTGTTATAGTTCACAATGGTTCAAAATCGTCTTTTTTGGCAGATGTGAAAGCCAAGCAAGGTCTTGATTCAACTTTGGTAGAACTGAAGAAAGCAGTGCTTAAAAAGTCTGTAGAGGCTTTCTCCCAAGGGAGAGATGGGGTACTTACATGTTGATGAGTCCACAAATTGGACTCATTTAGGGCTTTATTTTAATAGAAATTGTGTCCTCAAATGCTTATTTTATCTCAATATCTG
Organism: Solanum raphanifolium; assembly: GCA_036250405.1. Classification (NCBI taxonomy): domain Eukaryota; kingdom Viridiplantae; phylum Streptophyta; class Magnoliopsida; order Solanales; family Solanaceae; genus Solanum; species Solanum raphanifolium. Next base: position 41,340 of record JAJOOE010005454.1, on the reverse strand, counting down.
ATGAAAACCCTTAAGTTTTAGGTATTTGAAGTTTGAAGGAAAGCATGAACATTACGTCGCAAAAAGGAACGAAAAGGCTGAAAAGAACGAAGAAATGAAGGCTTGAGGATCGTCGAGTCCACTTGGCGAGTCGCCGAAGGGTCCTACTTCGCCTTTTGTTCCAGTGTGTTGAGCCCTGAAGGAAATGATCAAATCGACGAAAAAAGGGAGCAGTCGGCGCATCGCCGAAAAGTTCCGCGAGGCAGTACCATGTTGCCTAATGCCCCAAAGCACGACGATGCTGAAGGATGGTGCAAGACGGCGATGAACTACACCAAAGGGCGAATTGCCGAGTTGATCGACGATTTCGACTAATGTCGTCGAATGATCCGCTGCAACACAGATTTTTGAAAACTATAAATACTCGTGAGAGTTATAGTTTAATATGAGATTTTTAGTATCATTAGAATTTTTATTGTGGAACAATTAATATAATTTTAGTACTTTTTATCTTAGCTCTGAGTTTGAGAGGGTTTTGAAACTTGAAGAAGAAGAGGGGTTCACCTCCAAGGATTTGGACTTGGGTCTCTTGGATTCTTCATTCTTGGCCTGTAACAAGACTTAAATCTTCATACCCATTTGAATGCAAGCTCATTTAGGTATAAATTTCTATCTCTTGATGTGTGGCTAAAAACCCCAATTCTTGGGGTGTGATTTAGCGAATATGGGTTAAGATTGTTGTTGGGTCTTGCTTACTGATAGATTAAATGTAGTTTAATAGTGATTTAATCTAGTAGTTGTGGTTGAATTTAACAAATTTGTAGTTGCAAATACAAATTTATTTATGTGTTTTCGGCTTGCTCGAGAGAGAGGTTGCGAAATCAAGACTACTAGATTGTGGCCTAAGGAGTGGGTCGACATGAGGTTCAGCTTGAGAGAGTGATCCCTAGTCCCATATCCTAACACTCAGCTCGAGAGAGTAAGTGGGGTAAGGTGTAGGCTGGTCTTCATGCGGCAACTAGGTATCCGAAAGGAACCCATTTGAAATGGGGTAAGTTGCTTGAGAGAGAATGTATTCCCACGTATAGCTTAGCCTAGTCACTATTGCTCTATAAATTTTCTATTGAAAGCATGTACCCAATAATTTAGATTAACCCGTATTTCAGTCACATCCCAAGAATCTCTTATCATTACTTAGTTTCCTTGTGAATTTTGTTGTTTTTACTTACTAGTGACAAAACCCCCTTTGTTAATTGACACTCTTGTGTCCCCCTTTAACTTACAATGTTTTTAATCGTTAATGTCTTTAGCTACGACTAGTTAGAACTAATTTTATTTTTCTATTAATTCTCAAAACCACTCCCTTGGGACTCGACCCCAACCCTTGGTTGGGTTATTATACTATTGCACGATCGTAGACTTGTATCGGAAGTTGTGTAGTTGATTATGCAAACATCAAAATAACGCTGCTGTCGGGGAGTGGTGTTATTTGAGAATTCTTAGATGAGTAGAATTTTTGTTCTTCTTAGTTGTAGTTTACTTACTAAATCTTTAGTTTTGTTTTGTTAGCTTGATTATATCCCAACAGGGGAAGCAAACATGGCGAGCTATACTCGGGAGCCAATGAAGTTTCCTCCATTAGAGGTAATGGTGTTCCGGAATCGTATCCTCACCTTCAAGCAATTGGAAGGTGAACGGATCCACAGGTCATGGGAGGTATAATGAACTGATCAATCAATGTCCAAATCATGACATTCCCAACATAGCTCTCCTTGACTGTTTCTACAGAAGTCTTGGTCCTGGTAACAAAAGGTTGGTCGATCAGCTCATTCCAGGAGGCATTGCGAAATAGCCATATGTGATAGCAGCTCAACTGCTTGATCAAATGGTTGAAATGAACCAAGAAGTAGAAAAAGACTTCATGCTGGCCGCCCTAATGACTCAGATGGACGAGTTCGCCAATAAGATGGTGAAGATAGAAGCCAAGTGTAAGAAGAAGGATAAATACATCCCTCCTCATGAGCGAAGAGGTCTCAAAGAGAATGAGGTTAAAAGCCTTGAGGGAATGCTTTCAATCATTCTCCACAAGGTGACTGAGCAAGATAGAGAGCTGAAAGAAATAAAGGAAGACATTGAAGGAATGAAACGAATGATTTGGTCTCATTCCAGAGCTGTCCAGCTGCTTGAGAACCTCATGGGGTATGCGTCGCCCGATATCCACCCGCAACAAAACGGGGGGTTACCTGGTGACACCAAGGCTAACCCCAAAAAATGGAGTTTGAGTGCTGACTTACGTCGTGCCACGACGTTAACTAAGGCACTGTTTGGGGGGCAACCCAAAACCCTTAAATGCTTGTAATTTGTTATTATTGAAATAAATGTGTCTTGATTTTGTAGGATTGGGCATGAAAAGTTTGTGAAAAATATAGGATGAATTACACAAGTTCTATTGGCGAATTGTCGACTGGATCGGCGACCCCGACAAAGACTGTCGTTTGGATCCTCACCTTGACTAAAGGTCCTGTAATACTCGACGAAGTAGATAGACACTCGGCGAGTCGCCGAGTAGCGGATCGAAAGCAACTAATGTCGCAGAATGGGTAAGATCTGAATGGTTTTTTTTATAAAGCCACGGGTTTTGACTTTCAACCTTTTTCACATTCTCTCACTCTCGATTTTCGCAAAATCGCACCTACTTAGTATTTTCAAAATTTTCGTATCTCGTGAGTATTTTAGCTGATTTAGTAGTGCTTGGATCTGTACTAATCTGCTACCTAGCATCACAGCCTTGACTTGATCTGACTAAAAGGTTAGTCCTCAAAACCCTGCATTTAATTGTGATAATTAGACTTTCATTGCAAGCAATTTTATCCCATGTTGTGTACTGTGCCTTTATGACAACTTTAGACTATTCAAGTGCCTCTCTTAATTTGCTAAGTCAAACCCGTCTGCTTTGAATTTTGGAATCCCGTTCTGATGATTTAGCATGAATGAAATTTTATGAGGTGCTCCTGCATACTGTTTAAGCTAGACTGATCTAGTGCATGTTTTGATTTTGCTTTCGGGGGTTGCGGGTTGAAGTCGAGAAAATAGATGGGAAATAGGCACGATGGGCCGATTGGCGAGCTAGGCCGAGCTCGCCAAACCACTCAGCGGTTCGCCTATTGACCCCATCTTACCTTAAATTTCATGGTACTTGAGACATGGATTCTGTAGCTTTCAGCAAGAAGTCTCGGATCGCCAAAAGCATTCGGCGAATCGCCGAAAGCCTCATCGATCACCCCTTGTCTGCACCTTCTTACCTTTATTGCACTGTAACTTTCGGCGGATAAAACACTACTCGCCAAAGTAACTCGGCGATTCGCCGATCTACTCGGTGAAGTAATCTACAATTGTGTCCCTATGAATTTGATTTAGTTGTTTTAACTTCTTCCCAAATTCTTTGCATAAATGGCTAGAACTAGAGTTGCAAGAGAAAGCAGGTCACCCCAAGGTAAAACAAAAGGGATTAAAATCGATGAGAATGCAGCTGCATCCAGAAGCAAGATTGCTAGACTTTCCAAGGCTGGTGGGAAAGGCAAGGGCAAGGATAAGATCCTTGAACTATCAGATGCAAGTACTGACAGTGATGGTTTCTACAGAAATGACCCCAACCAATCTGAAAGCGAAGATGTGGGTTCTGATGAGGATGATCTGTTAATAACACAGAGGGTTTAGCGGCGAACTAAGAAGCTGAATGATCCATCCAGGATCAGGAATACCCAACCTACCACTCCTACTTCGCCTTTTCTAGAGCAGGCAATGGTGTTAGCACCTCCAGTACATGGTCCTCCGCCTAAGTCAACGAATAGAGTAAAAGTTGAGGGATTGAGAACAATTCTGAAGGAAAAGCGGTTGTCCATAGATGAGGTTATAGACAGACACCCTGAGATAATGGAATGCCTGAGATACCATAAGTTCCAAATTTTCATCAAACCCCGTGGCCCTTATATTCCAAATTGGGTAAGAGAGTTCTATAGTGCATATAGTGCATTAATACCCCAGAAAATGTAGCTAGCAGCAGCCTTCAAAAAAGTAGACTATGTGGTTGTTAGAGACAGGAGGGTGAAGTGTGTTAGTGAGGCAATTAACGTGGTCTTGGGCATGTCCACGAATATTAGGGATCACGCCAGCACTTGATCAAAACAAAGAAACTGGATGAGATGAAAAAATGCTTAGCCCCACTAATCGCAGACAAGACTCCAAAATGGTTGGCGAAATGAGCTCTAATTGAAAAGAAAGATCTAAACATAGTAGCAAGGTTATGGTTCGATTTTATCAGCAGCACAATCATGCCATCCCAGAACGAGTCGATCATTCGCCTTGCCAAGGCAGCTTGCCTGGGTTGCATCATAGAGGAAACTCAGATAAACTTGGGAGACATCATCGCTTCAGAGATACTCATGTGTGCGAGGCAGAGCCGGACCACACTTCCATTCCAGTATTGATCACAAAATTGTGCAAACAAGCTCGGGTACCTCGGGATGCCAAGAAGGATGTGGAAATGATGCACATAGCCTCTACTGATATCTGGAGGATCAAAGCTGAGTACTTTAAGGATCAAGCAGAAAGGAAGAAGGCAGTATTGATGGAGTTAGTAAACACATAATCATCACCTGTAGAGGCACCTCCAAATTCTTCCGCTGCTGCAAGGTCTTTTGGACCTACTGTTGTTACTGCTATCTCCCGACCTCTACTCACCCAAGCTTCCCTACTTCAGATGGGACAACTTGCCCTTTCTGTTGATCGTTGGGCTGCCAGTCTAGAGGCCTCTATCCTAAGCATGATCCAGACTGCCCTAGCTGATGTTGTGACACCTCTGAGCACTATCATTAATGCCCTAGCGGCTAGGATAGCTGTGTGTGAGCACAATCAAGGGGCCACATATGAGGTGACAACTTTAAAAGCTGCCATTACTAATCTGCGAAAAGATGTAAACCACTTGAAGTCCACCGATGTATCCATGGTCTTTGGAACAGTAGAAATTCCAGACTCGCATGAGATGCCTCAGACCAGTACTGGACACGGGAATAGAGTGTAGCAGACAACCGATTCTAAGTCAAAAGCAGAAACTGATGAAGAGATGCATGATGAGACTAAGAGAGCTGCAGATGAAGACCTGACCGAGATGGAATAAATTATGATAGATGTAGTTGTGCAGGCCTCCCTAGCATCTGTTGCTGGATTAAACAGAGCTGGTCCTTCTGGAAGTCACTCCGAGTACTGATGCCCAGACAGATGGAGCGGCTATTTAAACAGGATCCCCTCTTTGCCTCCCTCTCTGTCTTTCTCTATTTTACCTTTCAGATTCTGTGTTAATTGCGTTTGAGGACAAATTGATTTTATTTGTGGTGGGGTGAGGCCCACCTTTGTGTGCTATTAATATTCGTGTTTTATTTATATTTGGGCTATCCGTTTATAAATTGTGTTTACACTGCCTTTCTGTGGATGTTTGAGCTTATGGCTTCTTTTGCTTTAAATTGCAAAACAAATTTTGACCCTTTTGACCCTTCCAAAAAAATTTAAATTTTTCGCACATTTTTGCCACCTCTCGTGTGTTGAATGTGGCTGTTCTTTTGCAAAATTTAAGTCTCGGTTCCGATCAATACCGATGACTTGAATAGTGCTTACAATTGAACGAACATGAATACGCGGCTACGACGAGGCCAAATGAAGTTGCATAGACAATATGTGAACTTTTTGCATCTCGTTGTGATTAGCCATCCATCAAATTGAGTCTCTTGTGATGACTGTTGCACACTAGTTAAAGTGTGGAGTCTTGTTTAACTTTAGTGTCGATGCCTTGTATGATGAGCTTACTTTGAACCATGCATGATAGATCCTAGAATTTTCCCCGTTGGTTCGATCAACTAAGTGATGCTATGTCTTGATATGATCTTAGGCAACTTCTAAGAGTGTGAGCCAATTTGACATATACCTCTTTTGTGACCTACCCTGTGAGCGTGTGATTCTCTTTTGAACACCCCTTGAGTCTTACCCTTCTTTGAAGAATTTTGATGAAAACTAGACCTTTCTTAATCCACTACCTATAATCCTCTTGAATTGTGGTTAATTGAATAGCCAACTTAGGCCAAAAGCCTAAGTTGGGGGTGTGGTGAGAAGAAAAGGGCAAGTTAAGAAGTGCAAGGAAAGTCTCTGTTAACCCATGGTGTTGAGAAAAATGGAACCCCTCTATATAAAAAAAAAAAGAAAGAGAAAAAAGAAAGTTGCATAATAAAGTGCAAAAGAAAAGGGGTTTCCAATACGCTATGAGAAAGTGAATAATAGGATGACTTATGAGCCCTAAAGAAAATGAGGAAGGAAAAAGGGAAGGAAGTGTTGTGAGCACCACATTTCATGAGGATGAAAGTCACTGAGCCTAAATGACCATACATTTGCACTCAACCCCATTACAAGCCTTGAAAAGACCTTTTTGTTCTTGAGTGAGCTGAAACAAATGTTGATCGGAAAATATGGGCAAACCTATGGGTGAAAGCATGCATTGTGTTCTTCTTTGTGAGAGTGAGCGTTGCATCTGATTCCAAAGCTTTAAACTGTGAACCATTGTGTGAATATGGAATCGTTCTTTGTGTGAGGGCATTTGAACACTATAGTTAAGCTTGAACGTGCATTTGAAGCAAGTATTGTAAGCATGAGATTCGTTGATATTGGTGAGTCACAACTTGAATCTTTGAGTGCACATTTGATATTTGTATAAGTAAATTGAGTCTTGTTGTGTGCATTCATGATTGAGTCTTGTGTAGCACTGTTCTAGACACCCTTTTTGAACGACTGAACTTGAGTTTGCTTGAGGACAAACAAAAGTTTAAGTTGGGGTGTTGATGAGTCCACAAATTGGACTCATTTAGGGATTTATTTTAATAGAAATTGTGTCCTCAAATGCTTATTTTATCTCAATATCTGATGAAAACCCTTACGTTTCAGGTATTTGAAGTTTGAAGGAAAGCATAGACACTACGTCGCAAAAAGGAACGAAAACGCTGAAAAGAATGAAGAAATGAAGGCCTGAGGATCGCCGAGTCCACTTGGCTAGTCACCGAAGGGTCCTACTTTTCCTTTTGTTCCAGTGTGCTGAGCCCTGAAGGAAAGGATCAAATTGACGAAAAAAGGGAGCAGTTGGCGCATCGCTGAGAAGTTTCGCAAGGCAGTACCATGTCGCCCAATGTCCCAGAGCACGACGATGCTGAAGGATGGTGCAAGATGGCGATGAACTACACCAAACGGTGAATCGCTGATCAACCGAGTTGATCGGCGATTCCGACTAATGTCGCCGAATGATCCGCTGTAGCACAAATTTTTGAAAACTATAAATACTCGTGAGAGTTATAGTTTAGTATGAGATTTTTAATATCATTATAATTTTTATTGTGGAACAATTAATATAATTTTAGTACTTTTTATCTTAGCTATGAGTTTAAGTGGGTTTTGAAACTTGAAGAAGAAGAGGGTTTCACCTCCAAGGATTTGGACTTGAGTCTCTTGGATTCTTCATTCTTGGCCTGTAACAAGACTTAAATCTTCATACCCATTTGAATGCAAGCTCATTTAGGTACAAATTTCTATCTCTTGATGTGTGGCTAAAAACCCCAATTCTTGGGGTGTGATTTAACGAATATGGGTTAAGATTGTTGTTGGGTCTTGCTTTCTGATAGATTAAATGTAGTTTAATGGTGATTTAGTCTAGTAGTTGTGGATGAATTTAACAAATTTGTAGTTGCAAATACAAGTTTATTTATGTGTTTTCGGCTTGCTCGAGAGAGAGGTCACGAAACCAAGACTACTAGATTGATGGCCTAAAGAGTGGGTCGACATGAGGTTCAACTCGAGAGAGTGAACCCTAGTCCCATATCCTAACACTCATCTCGAGAGAGTGAGTGGGGTAAGGCGTAGACTGGTCTTCATACGTCAACTGGGTGTCCGAGAGGAACCCATTTGAAACGGGGTAAGTTGCTCGAGAGAGAATTTATTCCCATATATAGCTTAGCCTAGTCACTATTGCTCTATAAATTTTCTATCGAAAGCATGTACCCAATAATTTAGATTAACCCGTATTCCGGTCACATCCCAAGAATCTCCTCTTTACTTAGATTTCCTTGTGAATTTTGCTGTTTTTACTTACTAGTGACAAAACCCCCTTTGTTAATTGACACTCTTGTGTCTCCCTTTAACTTACAATGTTTTTTATCGTTAATGTCTTTAATACAACTAGTTAGAACTAATTTTATTTTTCTATTAATTCTCAAAACCACTCCCTTGGGACTCGACCCCAACCCTTGGTTGAGTTATTATACTATTGTACGATCGTAGACACTTGCATCGGAAGTTGTGTCGTTGATGACGCACACATCAGATATCAAAGTCATTTGTGTGTCCCTAATGTAGATGACTTGAGAGATCAAACTTTAGAAGAAGCACATAGTTCTCGGTATTCCATTCACCGCAAGCCACCAAGATGTACCGTAACTTGCAGGAGATCTATTGGTGGAATGGGATGAAGAAGGATATTGCAAAATTTGTGTCTAACTGTTGAAATTGTCAACAAGTGAAAGTTGAGCATTAGAAGCCGGGAGATTTATCCCAAGACATAAGTGTTCCTACTTAGAAGTGGAAAGATTTAAATATGGACTTTATTATTGGTTACTTCGCACCCGACGACAACATGATTCAATTTGGGTTATTGTGGATCGAATGAAGAAATTGTCTCACTTCATTCCCGTCAAGGTTTGTTATTCGGTGGAGGACTATGCTAAGTTGTATTTGAGTGAAATGGTGAGGTTGCATGAATTGTCCTTATCCATTATCTCTGATCGTGATACCCAATTCACTTCTTAGTTTTGAAAATCTTTCCAAAAAGGTCTTGGTATTCGTGTTAAGCTTAGTATTGCCTTTCATCCACAAACCAATGGGTAAACGGAGCGTACAATCCAAACTTTGGAAGATTTGTTGAGAGAATGTGTAATTGACTTCAAGTTTAATTAGGATGACCATTTTCCTTTGATAGAGTTTGAATATAATAATAGCTACCACTCAAGTATTGGCATGGCTCCATTTGAGGCCTTATATGGTAGGAGGTGTAGATCTTCTATAGGTTGGTCTGAAGTGGGTGAGGTTGTTTGATAGGTGTCGAATTGGTACATGAGTCTATGGAGAAAGTTTGACTTATTAAAGAGAGGTTGAAAACGACTCAAAGTCGACAAAAGTCCTATGCCGATGTTAGAAGAAGTCATCTTAACTTTGATGTTCATGATTGGGTCTACTTGAAATATTCACCCATGAAAGGTGTAATGAGCTTTGGGAAGAAAGGGAAGCTTAGTCTCCGTTATGTAGGCCCATATCAGATTTTGAGGGGAATCAGCAAGGTTGTTTATGAACTTGAACTGCCTAATGAGTTGGCATTGGTACATCCATTTTTCCATGTCTTCGTGTTGAAGAAATGTGTTGGAGATCCGACATCATAGTTCCCTTAGAAGGTTTGGAAGTTAAGGAGAATCTTTCTTTTGAGGAAGCTTCGGTTGTGATTAGACCGACAAGTTAAGAAGTTGAGAAATAAAGAAGTTGCTTTTGTGAAAGTTCTTTAGAGGAATCAGTTAGTTGAGGGTGCTACTTGGGAAGCCGAGGCCGATATGATGTCCTGGTATCTTATCTCGTTCCCTTTGTTCTTACTCTAGCTTGAGGTATTTAACTACTCATGCTTTACTCTTTGGTGTCATGTATTTTAGATATTCCCATGATTTACTTATTTATGCATGTTCATGAAAAGCTTGAATTTAAAGAAAAAGAGTTTACTTGATTGATTTCTTAATGCTTATATGCATTTGAGTATGAGTTGCATATAGACCTTATGAAAAGATGTTTTGAATATTTTGTAGCTTGGAGTTGAAATTTCTTCCTCGGATATGTGCATTTATGTGATTGCATTCATGTTGGGCTGCTACGTCTAGTTCATATCTTCCTTATGATGTTTTGAATATGTTTTGTCCTGGAGTCAAGGCTCCTCCTTGATTTTGTGCATTTTGATAATGTTGCATTAATGATTGGGTTGTTAGTTTCTCTCCAACTCTTTTCATGCTAGTTTAAGTTCCATTCGAGGATGAATGGTTCCAAAGGGAAGATACTATATCACCTCCGGTTCGAGAAAGGCTAGAAATGGGTCAAGTGGGGAACTCACAAGCCCAAAGAGTGGACCATGGAACCTCCACGGAGCCCCAGACGGGCCTTGAAGGGGACCACGATCCGTTAAAGGGCTCGTGGTAGGTTTCCAGAACCTTCCCCATGCAGGTTTCACTTTGATGGATGCTGAGACATCCCGTGGTGAGGTTGATGGGCCATCAAAATGGTCAACTTGCTCTAGCTTCAATAAGATTCGTACGCAAATTTTGTGGCTATGGTTCATCATGTTATCTCTATTCTTATGAAGTCTTGACATCATATATCCTAATTGATTCAAGCATCGTCAATATATGTTGGTCTCTTGCAGGTAGAAGTACGCTATTAAATTACTCACACATATTATTAGATAACATGTCACACTTTGTGAATGAAGAGAAAAAAGCTCTTGACTAATGAATGAGAGGCTTATTCATGAACCACTTAGGGGTATCTATATCTATCTTTGTCATTTCCCTCCTATGCTTGGAAAATTCAGGTTCTGTAGTTGCTCTGACAACTTTCCACAGGACTTATTTCAACATGTGTCCTTTAAAACCTTCAGTTCTAAAATTATTGTTCAATGCCTCATGCAAAATCTATGTGCAACATATGAAATTGTTTGATCAAATGTTGAAATTAAACCTTTTTGTTTATCAGAAATTAAAGTCCAAGCAAAAGAATTTTGTGAGATTCCTAGATCCTCGTCAAGAAGTGTAAGAAATCAGTTCCATGTTTCCTTCAATTCACCTTCCACTACTACAAATACAATATGATACATGTTGTTGTTGGCATCAATGCCTACTGCAGTCAATAGTTGCCTTCCCTTTTGGCAGTCTTTAAAATGACATCCATAAACTCATATTATACGTTGACATCCATCTAAGAATCCTTATTTGCAAGATGCAAAACATACATAGAGTCTTATAAAAAAAAATCTATCTTTGACCATTGTTTTTGGATTATCATTCAATTTCAAAATACATGTTGTCCTTGGGTTACTCCTCCTTAACTTTGCACAATAGTCCCATAACATATCAAATTGCTCTTCTTTAGTCTATGTAATTGATTGGTATAACATTATCAAATACATTTCATCCAATTCTAAGTGTCAATGATCGTTAATCAATATATAACCCAACTAAATGAGTTGGGGTCGAATCCCACAGGGAGCGGTACATGTTTCAGATTCAATTGGAAAGTATGAACATGGTCAAATCAGTCATAGGAATAAAAATTATTGAATAAAGACATCATTCAAATTAGGGGGTGACACGAAAGTCAAATGGGGGATTTTGGTTTTGATTAGCAGCTACAAACAGTCACAAATAACACAAATTAACAATAATGAGACGAGTTCTTGGGATGTGATCGATTAAGGCAAATATAGATAAATGGATAATTGCAACTATTAGTAAACAACTAGATATTAGTGAGTAGGCTACACTATAGTGGAGGTAAACTTTATCTCGAACAATTTACCCCGAATCAAGTGATTTCTCTCAAACATCAACAAGCATGCAAAATAAGAGTAGCCCACACCTTAATCCATTCACTCTCTCGAGCTGAATGTGTGGGATTGGATTTAGGATTCACTCTCTCAAGCTGAACCCAGGTCAACCCAATACCTACAAACCATCAATCAATAATTTTAGTTCTAAAACCCCTCTCTCTCGAGCAAGCCAAGAACACAAGCATAAAACTGCATTTGCAACTACAATTAAATCACAATTAATGATTAAACTCACTTCTAAATAGCATTTAAACTAATAATTAGCAATACCCATAAACTAAATTATCCCATAATCACATGACCATACCCCAAGAATTGGGGTTTTTAGCTAGACATTATAAAAAGGTAAAAATAGTTACCAAATTGAATATCCATCAACTGGGTAAGAGTAATTTCGTCCTTACAATGCTCCAAATTGAAGAATCCCAAAGACCCACTTTCAATTTCTCAAAAGTGAATTTCTTCAGTCCTTCAAAGCTAAGGAAAACTAGAGAAAAATGTCTCTAAATGCTCAAAAACTTAAAAATAGATTGTTCTCACCTGTAAAATGATAAATGATCCTAAACTAAATGTTCAAAAACATATTTATAATCGCCAAAAATGTGTTGCGAAGAGTCACTCAACGAAGTAAGTCGGGCTCACCGAACCACTCGGCGAGCCGCCCTTTGTTCTTTCTTGTCGCCCTTTTGCCTTGGTACTCAACATCCTCAAGGTCTGTAACCTTGGGCGATCTATTTTGGCTTTGCGGAATCACTCGGCGATCCGCCGATTGCTCCTTTTCATTGCCAACTTGGTTCTTTCCTTTCGGGCTTGGCACACTAGAACTTTAGGCGGTCTGATGAGCCACTCGGCGACACGCCGAGTGCTCTTGGCTATCCTTAGGCTCGCCCTTCTTCGTTCCTTCAGCTTGTCTTGTTTCTTTTTGCCTGGTAGTGTCCTTTCTTTGTTCCTAAATCCATATACCTGAAAATCAAGGATTTAACATCAGTTATTGGAACAAATTAAGCATTTGAGGACACTAAATCTATGTAAACAAAGCCCTAAATGAGTCCAAATCACGAACTCATCAGTAATCAGATCTAAAGCCTTCTTTTTTGCCCTATAAGATTGATGCCTACTGAGTGTGTAACTATGCTTTCTCATTACATGAGCTTCAAATTCTTTCACACCCCAACTTGGATTAATTTTGAATTCATCTGCATATTTTTTAGCCAAACATTCGGAGACAATAGTTTTATTTTCTCTTTGATTGCCACATGAGTGATCATGGCTATTGTTTTGATCATGAAAGGTCCATCTTCATTATCCTTTGATGCGTATATGAACCATTTGCAGTTTAACACCTTACAAATCGCTCTCACCTTCCTACTTTTATTTTTCTTAAACTTGATATCCTCTTTTTCATCACGGCACGTACTTCCACTTCCCATTTGAACTCTTTACTACTACTAAAAATCATATTAAGTGTATACTCAAATTTTGGATCCTCTAGATCTCTTCTTGCATTAATTTTTTTTTTTGAATTATCATCATCTGAATCTCCTTGAAAACTCATTAGTTCATCATTTGATGCATCACAAACATCTACTTGAGTGTCACTTGGAATCTTAACCATGTTGAATGCAATGTCAAATTCAATAGTTTTTTCTTTAAATTGGTTATCTTTGTTTTTTTTTTCATAAACACCAATCCACTCAGCAGTAGAGTCTACAGTTTTATAAAATATCAAGTCATCTCCTTCCAAGGAACAAACAAACTCATGAAATGACTCACATTCTTCACTTGTGGTGTCACTTTCCTCTATTACATCAACATCTACCAAGCTCTCTTCACCTTCAAATTGAGCCCTTAATATTAACCACATCATAGGTCCATTGATCTTCATCTGTGCGCTCCACAAATATCTCTTCCTCTCTACTGTCAGAAATTTCATGAACAAGATTATATATATCTATATCAGTTGACAAAAGTCTTAAGCTTATTTCAAAATAAGGCCCAAACTTAAACCAAAATTTAATTTTTCTATCATCTACTTTCAACTTTTTCATACATTATCTCATTGAATGATATAATTTTTACCTTCCTTACAATAGTTGTAGTAGACTATTTGTCCACAAATGTAGTTCATCTCCGGCTCGAACACCCATTGACCCTCATAGTGCAATTTAAGAGTGTACATTTCTAGATCTTCATCTATTATGGGGAAAAAATACGATATTTAGTGTCACTATAACAAGTATCACTAATACAAAAAAAAAAAAAATACAAATCCGACAACAGAATGTAACTAGTCCTTAAAAAAGGAATTGCCAACTTCTCTTGTATGATGTTTATGATTACTATTCAATTTTTGAAAGCTTCTTTAATTTTTATATACTTTTCCAGAAAACATGGAGGTGGAACAGTCTTAGGTGTGAGATTAGGCCTTGAACTTTGTGTATTTTATAAAAAATAAGACTTGAAAGGTTGACATATATTCTAGCGTACAATATAACGAGTGAAATGAATGTTGTAACTAAGTAGCAAAAGTTGAAATCAAAATGAGAGAGTTTGTAAGACTCCTCATCCTTTACAAGTTAATCACTGGACATTGTCCAAAGTAACCAGAAGACCAAAACGAATAAGTTCCTACCATAATTAAAAGGAAATTTTTCTGTTTGTGCTTTAAAACAAAATAATGGTACGCAAATCTTTAATGTCTCTTTTTATATAGTTTTTAACTCTTCGAGAACATGTGTGAAAAAAATTGTTGTGTTCTCTCATATTAGCCATATAAGCAACAATAGTATTCACTTTTATCTATTATGAGATAAAAATATTTTATGTGCAGCTCTAATAAATAGCATCAATATAAAAAAAGTAAGTAATCATTCAAATTCAGAATATATACTATAAACATGTTCCTTTTATGTTTTCTAATACTACTGTAATGCAATTGCATGTTGATTTGTAATTTTGTTTTTCATTTTAGTTTCTTGATATAGTTTTTTCTCTATCAAGTACTGAAGAACAATATAGCTTTGATTTTATGTAGCTTAAGTAATAGCAGTACAAGATATATTAATATAAACACATGAACAATTTCTAAAAAGTTATAATGCATATATATCATGTATGTGTTTATGTCTTGATTTGCCACATCAACATTTAATCTTATTCTTCATCAATCAATATCAAAGTTATAGTCTAATTAACTAGATAGAGCACTTACATGTTGGTGTGAATTGTAGTCTATTCTTAGAGAAAATGGTCTAAAGCCCCACCCCCCAACCTATACCCGAAATCCCAACTACACACTCATACTTTACGGGGTCTTATTACTGCCCCCCTCCCCCCGAACATTTTATTTCTCTATTTACTATACACTTGAGTGTTCTCACCTCTTCTAGGCGCGTTAGAAGTGGCAAGAGCTTTAAATTTTGACGAAAACTTTTTATTTCTCCAACGGTCATCTTCCCCAACTTAAATAAATCATTGTTCCTTCTTCCCCACCATTAATCCTTGTTCCTTTTTTTAAAAAAATTCACGATTTTCTTTCAAAAATAGGTAGGGTTTAGTTGTTTATGTTCATTTCTACTTTAAAAATCTTGAATTTACGGTTTGTAATATGCTATAATTTCTTATTTAGGTCTCTAATTTGAATTTTGAATTTTCTCAAAATTCGTCAAAAATGACAAATGAAAACTTGAATAAGCTTTGTATGGATGAATCAGACCCAATGCTCAATGCCGTAATGAGATGCAAACATAAAATTTTGTTGAATTTGCAAACTTCTTGGTCAAAATTAAATTTGGGAAAAAGATTTTGGTCTTGCCCATGCTATGGTGTATGTGTTTTCCTTGTATTCTTGCTTCGCTTTATATTGAACGATGCTAATGTACTATTTTGGATTATTTTCAGTCTAAAAATTGCAAAATATTCCGATGGAGGGACAAAGAAGAAGTGGATCCAAGATCAAGTTTTAACCTTTCAAGATTGGTGAACAAAATCAATGAGTTGGAGCATGATTATGGATTAGACAACTTCATATTGACAACTTGAGTAACTCTAATTTGTTATTGGAGAATAGACTCAATAGAAGGTGGAAATGGTGTAGGTTCAATAGGAAGATACTTTTATGTATTTTGATTTGTGTTGTTGCTATGTTCATCAACAACCAATCTATTCGAAAGTAGTATTTGATTTGAATTTCTCTTTGATTTGTATTGTTGTTATGTTTAATCAGAATTGTCAATGTATGTGACAAATTTTATAACTATGATGTCAATTGAAGCTTGTATAAATAATTTGCACTTCATCTGTAAACTGAACAACAACAACCTAGTCATTCATTCCTACTTCAACATAGACAACACAACACCAATTGTAAAACACATAACCAACACAATATTATTTCTATAGTCAATTGAACCAACACAACACCATATGTAAACACACCTGAATAGCCAATACAATTCGATAGACAACACAACAACATTTCTAAACACATTTGAACATAACATCATCATTCATAACACAACATCACCGTTCATTCATAAGGCCTTACATAAGGCAGAATTTACAAAAATAAAGTCGTATTCATAAGGCCTCACATAAGGCAGAATTTATCAAAATAAAGTCATATTCATAAGTCCTCACATAAGGTAAAATTTACCAACAAACAAAACCCAAAATAGTAGGCCCTTAATGAAATAGTTTGCATGTCTCGACTAACTTAAAAGTGCTTAAATACATCAATATCACTACAATTTTCATGGCATCTTTGACTGTGAAGAAGTGTTATTTTGACTTGGATTATTTGAACTACTTCCCATTGTCTTCTTTCTTTGCTTCTCTCTAACTCATGAAGTTCGCTTGTTAAGATTGCTGCTTTACCATTCCATTTCAGTTTACTTGTATTACTTGGTGTATAATCAATGTCACCAGTTACATCAAATCTTTTCACTTTCACTTGTCCAGTAGAGTAGATCTTACTACTTGGCATGCCAGGCTACAACAAAATTAGGAATATAATTCAATATTTAAGTTGTTTAAATAAAGAAAACAGTTTAAGATATAGCAAAGACTCGCATTCATGACTTTGAAGCCATTTGTAGCTTGGAACACACTCATTCCCATGACTCTTGGTCATTTCTCTGGAGATGTGTTTACCCTGCCCCTACCTCTTTCTGTTTTAGTAGTACCAGAAGATGATGCATGATAAATAGGAGGAGCAGAAGAGGATGCAGTAAAATCAATAGATGCAGTAGGTAGGGGAGGTGCATTAGGTGCTACTGATGATGTTTTTTTTTGTCTTATTGTTTCTCTTTTTAGTGGAGGCTTACCTTCTGATGGTGTTGATGGAGTTTTCTATACAAATAAAGAAATAGTAAGTTATAAATTAAGAAAAAGTAAAACAAGTTCAAATATTACCTTTGTTTGCCACTTCTCTTGCTTGAACCTGTTGATTCTGCCCTTACTGATGCAGTAGGTGATGGTGCACTATGTCTTGTTGATGACTCAACACCTTTTGTTTGAGGACACCTTACCTTGTTATGGCCTCTGACATGACATATACTGCAGGTCATTGCAAGTCCAGTCCTAGGAAGCTTCCCAAATTTCTTAGTTTCTCCAGCTACTTTCCTTCTAGCCTTAGGTGGCCTACCAGGCATGTTTGTGATTTCTGGTGGCTCAATAGTGGGGTTTGTAGAAACTGGTCACATCTCCATGTTTGTGAGTGGTTCAATAATATTGGCATAAGTCCTCAAGTAATTTTCCTTACTGTAGCAGGTGTCTATATAGTCATAAAGAGAAAACTTCTTAAAGTATAATGCAGCCACAACATGTGGACATGTATGCCCCTTAACTGTCATACCCTACAACTACAAGTTCTCCTAGCAATATCCACTTTGTGTTGACAAAACCCTTCTTTCACTTCAAATCCAGCAACTCCATTAAACTCAATGGTACAATCCATAGACCTACTAATGTTCTCCTCTACCACCTTCAGAGTCATCAGAGAGAAATTACTCTTCCAAGTACTTGGGAACTCCCTTAAATTGGCTATTCTTGTCATCATCTTCACTGTTATTTCTTCAAGCATAGTAATGATGGTCTTGTGTCTAGCAGCCAAGACCCATGCATTAAAACATTCAGACATGTTGTTATCTACAGAGTCACACTTTACTGTAGTATTGAAGTAAACTTTGCACCAATAATTAATGTTGTAGTACATTAAGTTATCCATCATTTTTACTAACCTAACAACTTCATCTTCTTTATATTTTTCCTTAATTGAGACTCAAATGTACTCTTAGCTACCTTCCAAAATTGTTGTCTTCTTTGAAGACCCCTCCAATCCTTAGCCCAATTAGCTAATATGTGCCTAGCACACATTTTATGTTTACACTTAAGTAATACATCTGTAGTTGCTGCATATATTCCCTGCAATAGATGATAATTAGGTCACAATTACATATATAAATTAAAAATTACAAAATAAGCTTACATACCTTCTGCATATCCGTAATCAAGGTGAGACCTTCACATCTCCAAGTCCTAGATCATCCCTTATGCACTTGACAAACATGGTCCATGAGTTTTTGTTCTCCTTTTCAACTATTGCCCAAGCAAGTGGCAACATATGATTGTTACCATCCTTGGCCACAACAACTAATAGTTGACCTTTACAAACACTTTTATGGAAACAACCATCTAAGCCTATGCACTTCCTACAATGTATCCATGTCTTCCTTAAAGCATTAAAGCATTTGTAAAAACTTTGAAATATTGATTTGCCTTTTGCATCAGGTTCACCAACTTTTACAACACAACTGGTCCTTGAATTGGTCCTCAACACTTCATCCTTGTAGTAAAGTATTCTTCCAAATTCCATAACATGATCACCCATTATATCTTTCAACACTTTAGCTCTTGCTCTTCTCACAGTAGTCTTGCTAATATAAAGTTTAAACTTTTTCCTAATCATCTCCTGCAACTTGAAGACTCTTATGTTTGGTTGCTCAGTTATTCTTTCTCTGAAGGCTTTAGATAAAAACTTTGCATTGCATAAGTAATTTCTAGTTGTCTTGTTGCAAGTATGCTTTGGATTGTAAGTTTTTATCATGAAATTATTTGTTGTCTTGTCAAGACATCCGTACAAAAGTCATGGACGCCCATCTTTGCATCTAACTCTAACTTTGTTTGGCTCATTCACCTACTTCTCTACCTGAACCCTCCTTCTAACTACATATTTAGTTATTGTTCGTCTAAATTCTTTTACATCTTTAAACACCATACCCAACTGCCATACAACATTTTTTGCAGTAGGATCATGAATGATTTTTTGAGTTGTTGTCCTCCTCTTTCTTGACAACTTTACTATTCTTGCTCTACCAGATTCATATTCATCATCATCACAACACTCATCTTCATCTGACTCAAAACAATCCTCATCATAACTTGCAAAGTAAGGCTCATCACCTCCTAGCCTTCCTTCATGACTCACTTTACCTGTTCCAGTTTCATCAAAATTTAGCTCTGGTCCATCTTCACCTACTAGTACCTTTTCATTGTCAGCTGATACTCTTTCCCTTCTTTTCATCCTTTGAAAAGTTCTCTATTCAACCCTCAACTCCCTAACCTCCTCATGTACATCACTACCATACTTTTCCTCCTCATCATCTCCAATTAATTCAGCTTCAAACTCAACACTATTCTCAGTTGAATAATCAGAATCCTCTACTTCTTCTTCTTAG
This sequence comes from Solanum raphanifolium, assembly GCA_036250405.1. Taxonomy (NCBI): domain Eukaryota; kingdom Viridiplantae; phylum Streptophyta; class Magnoliopsida; order Solanales; family Solanaceae; genus Solanum; species Solanum raphanifolium. The sequence continues at coordinate 21,906 of JAJOOE010005454.1, read as the reverse complement.
AAATCATGGCCAGCAGGACCAACATTTATATCATCATCTTCTACAACATCTGCAGTAGCACCATCTGCAGTATTAAAAGGAGGTATGGTAGTGAAAAGACGTGAGGTTGAAAAAGTAGCAAAATGGTTCTTACTGTTTAAATGGTCTTCACCTACCCCAAAGTTAAAGTTTTCGCTCTCACTAGTCCTTATATTAAAAGCTGAACCAGATTCTCCCATATCCACATGACTATCATTTTCTATTAGCATGGACCCCACAATTGGCTCATCAACTAAATGCTTAACAAATACCTCCACTACATCCCCATCTTCCAAGGAACACTTCATGTCTAAAATATCCTTATCATCATCAGCATCTACCAAAATGTCACTGTTAGATGCTTTAATACTAAAGGTGCAGGTTGTACTATATCTCAATTCTCTAATATAGTCTCTCAACTCAAAATATGACATTTTATCTACATCAACATCCAAAAATTATGTAATTTTTCCACCATTATATATTGGTTCCCCACTACTTAAATCTAACACCCCACCATGGTACCACCTTAGAGTAATCAGTAATCACAGTAAACCCATACATGTCTTACCTGAAGGCAATCAAAAAACAAAATAGTAATTATAGACATACTCTTACTTGAAGGCAATAAAAAAAAATAGAATAGTGCTTATAAACATAGTATCATTGTAACATTATGAACATAATACTAAGACGAACATAAATACAACATAGTAGCATTAGCTTCTCTATGAACATAATACTAAGACCAACATATATACAACACTCCATGAACATAATATTAAGACGAACATAAAATACAAAATTACGCGACTTAGACGAGAAAGGGAAAAACCTAATTTCATGAAAATTGTGGTATAATATGGTGTAAATGAACACCTAACACTATAATCGTAAGCCACACATAATATTTCGCACAATGTTGCTCTTAATTTCACGAATCAATAGAGAACCCTAAGGGATAAAGCACAAACTCGAAATAATGGATAAAGAAGTAACCTTTTACTAAATCAATTGATAAACTATGAAATCAAATAGAAAATACATAAAAAAAATCCTTCGATCATCACCAGAAATATATATGCAAATGGAGAAGGAGATGAAAAGGAGAAAGGATGATTTTTGGGTCTTTTACATTTTTAGGAGGGAAATGGAGAAAAAACAAGAATCGGGGGTTGAAGTGGGTGGGGCACCCGGCCCGTGCAATCACGTGGGACAATTTATTTGGTTTATGTGGACAGGGCAACACTCAACTGTGTAGTAAAATGTTCAGGGGTGATAGGACACCTGTGAAGTTGGTGTGTAGTTGAGATTTCGGGTATAGGTTGGGATTTTTTAGACCATTTCCTCCCATTCTTATAACGCAATTTCATTGTCATCCTTTTTCTTTTTCAACAGGTATAAGTGAGCAAACTTTAAATGTCCTAGAACTCTACTCGCACAAGAGAAAAACAACTAAAGAAAAGTTATCATCAACCAACACATACAAAGTCTCTCAATTATTCATGGATCAAATCATTAATTCGCATCAAAATGGAAGAAGAGAGGAAGACAACATATGGTTATGAAGCAAGAATGCGATAGAAATACTTTAAAATTTTGTACAATTAGTTTTTTTCAAGTATTTTAGCTTATAGTACCATAATTGCCTTTTCCGTCAATAAATGATCTGTTCACAAAGTTAGCGTTTCTTAATAAGTAGATCAAAATTGCTATTAATTGAATGTTAAATGCTCACAGTCAAATATCATGGGGACTAAAAAGTGAAATTAGGCAATACTACAGGGACTGAAAACGCCGTTTTAATGCACTGTGGTTGTGTTCCCGCCAGATAATAGAGTGAGTTGGGTGATTTTGGGTTCCATTTCCTCTCTGCTCATTACTAGTACTGACTAAAATGGCGTCTTCTTCATCCAAAACCCTAATGGATCTATCGAAGCAACCAGCAGCAAAGCGTCTAAAACAGGTGTCTTCTACCGATAACTTTATTTCTAGCGCCTTGTCATCTTCATCTTCGCGTAAAGACTGTGACGAAGACCCCAAAGACGTAGTATCCTTTACGCCGGAGCAAAAGTCGAGAATGGAGTTCAACAGATCACTCGCAAAGGCCAGAAGAAACCTCAAACTATGTTCTGATAAAATCTCCAAATTAAACGCAAACGGTCTGTTAAACAATGCTCCTTTCACTTTTATGGCAAAATTATTTTTGGTTCCTTAACTTTGTGTTACGACTGAGTTTTTTTTTTTTATCCAAAAAGATCGCCATGCATTTTCAATACCACAAAAGGTTTCAAGGACCTCATTTTAGCTTCGTCTAGTAGGTTTTTTTAAAAATGTATAAAGCCAAACAAATTTCAAATAAGAAATTGACCAATTTATATTTCAACATAGTCTTTTGATGATGGTATTGTTGGTACAACTTGCACTCACCTCGACTATTCCACCATTTTCACGCCATGACACACTAGCACATGTATTGGGTTACTTTGCCCACTAAGGACTTGTGCAGATATTTTCACATATTCTGGTTATAATCGTTCCAAATTAATAGTGGACAAGCAAATTGATGTGGCAAATTGTGTCTTATAATGTTTTGATTTTTGGACATAAATTTGTGCTACATGTGTCCTTTTTGTTGTTCTTTAATTTTTGGATGTTGTTAAAAGATATAAAAAAAGTTATTGAATTGGATTGATTTTAAAAATTATGTCAGATGTTTTGGACTATTTGAATGGAAAGAAATTTAAGATGATTTTTAGACAAGTATAGTAATGTGCAGAAAGTTGAAATGTACTTTTTTTCTATTTCATCTTTTTGGTGTAAAGAAGAACTCTTAAAGGATGCGGACACACTGATATCTTTTCATGTGGACAAACTCAAGTATAAAAACTGAATGTTTTCTACTTATAATATTTATTTTGTCATGCCAAAGAGCAATGTAGATCCTCAGTTTCAAAACTCAAAGTAAGATTGCTACTTACATAGCCTTTGGTTAAACTACTTATTCCTTGCAAGGCACTGAAAAAACATCTCTTGTGTACCAATTGTTAGGTGAAGGGGGTGGATATGTGAAATTACAGGAACTGTTGATTGAGGAGACATGGTTGGAAGCATTGCCAGGGGAATTTGAGAAGCCCTATGCAGGGAACTTGTGTAAATTTGTGGAAAAGGAAATTAGTGGTGGTGTCCCAATTTATCCTCCACTACATCTGATTTTTAATGCTCTTAACACTACTTCATTTGACAGGATAAAGGCTGTCATTATTGGACAGGTAGTGTTTCTAGTTTTTATGGTAGCATTCACATGTAACTAACAGTATGTTCTCAAGGAATCACAACCTGTATAAAATTGGTTTTTGTATTGAAAACTTTACAACCTTAACCAAGAAGGAGACAGTAAAATATTACGCATTATGTGCACCTGTGATAATTAGTTTCTTTAAAATATTTACGCAGTATGTGCACCTGTGTTAATAAGTTAGTTTTGAAATGCAACCATCTAAAATATTAAAACCAAATTTCTCTTTTAAAATAAAATACACAAGTTGCTTTGCTTCTCTTTTGACATCTTCCTTACTGGAGCAATCTGGTATTTATTCATCTCAGATATCACCTTTAGGGGTCGTTTGGTATAGTGCATTAGCAAAAATAATGCATGCATTAACTTTGTGTATACGTAATACCTTGTTTGATACATTTTTTTCAACACTCTATTATGTATTAACGTGTGTATTACTAATACCATGGATTTTTAGGTATTAGTAAATGTAATGGGTTTTAATGTATACATTAGCATGGTTAAAGAGCTCATTGCCCCTCATAATCTTTTTTACATCTTTTTTGCCATAATTGTGAAGGATATATTTGTAAATAAATATTTTTATGCAATGCATGCTATTCTTAATACACCAAACCAAACAATGCATAAAAAATAATTTATGTATAATAAATACAAGCATTACTAATACACTACATTTAGCATTATTCTTTTACAATCTTCCAACGACCTTTTAGGAATTTGGTAATGAAGCTACACTTTTTGGAAATATTTTAGCCTTTGCAGGAAGCATTTTTCTAACTTACAGAAGCATCATCCTTTTTCAATGTGATTTCAGGATCCATATCATGGACCAGGTCAGGCAATGGGCCTCTCTTTCTCGGTGCCTAAGGGTGTGAAAGTCCCTTCTAGTCTGATGAATATATATAAAGAACTTAAGCAAGATTTGGGCTGTTCAATACCACTTCATGGAAATCTGGAACAATGGGCTGTGCAGGTGCTTCTGAACTTCTTGGTGGAACTTGTCATCTAGTTTATAGGGGTTTCATATTAAAAAATAATTCTACTGTGCTATACGTAAATCAGTTTATTTAGTCAAAATCAATGACTTGTTACCCTTACAATTTTCACTTTTGCAGTCATTTGTGACACATTTGACACATGAAGTGCTATTGAAGCATGAACCATCATTTAAACTACTATCCATTTCTGATCACTTTCACTTTAATTCATGGAAATCTATATTTAATAATTAAACAAGATGTGGCTGCATAGTGTTTATGCCAGTTTTGTTCACTGAACCTATATGGCTACTTATAAGTCAGATCTTTACATTTCCTAATTATTGACCGTGTAAGAAGCTGCAAATGATTGCAACTTTAAATTCCAATGTCAGCTAATCAAAGATCAATGTTCTCATCTTTATCAACTGCCCATCATTTCTTTAAGTTGGGGCAAACTATTGAGTACATGGTTATCCAGTGGTTTCTAATGTAATAATGGTGGATCCTGACTTGGACCAAGTTGATATTTATGCAAGCTTATTTGATAGAAATACATAACAATCTGTAAACTATCAGTTATAAGTAGTTTGAAATCTGAAATGTGTCACTTTTGTACACTACTGGTGGAACATTTAGAACTAAACTGTAGCACAAAGATGTGTATCATAGAAGTTCTCAACTTACACCACTCCCCTGTAGCACTAACTCACTTGCATACTAGTAAGCATGCTTGTTTCTTGTTAATGTAAGAAGGTTTTTATTTAGAGCATACCTAGCCTAGATTTATACTTAGTTTGAGCTGGAAATTAGAGTAGTTCATAGTTCAATGTGGAATTTCTGTTAAATGAAACGATGCTTTCACATCAGCAAAAAATAACTTTGTAAACCTTGAGGTACTCCTCTTTATAAGTTGTGTTTGTTGAGTTCCAACATAGGTCATTTAGGGATGGAAAGATCTCTTTACATGGTCTTGGGCAATCCTCACCTAATGAGCTAGCTTTTGGGTTGAGTTAGGCCCAAACTCATTTTCTTATCATGGTATCGGAGCTAGACCCATCCCAATTCTTTTACTCGATGTTGGGCCCCCATATTATATTTTCCACACTCCGTTGCCAGGCCTGGGTGTGTGAGGGGGTGTTGATTGACTGCATCGGTCATTTAGGGATGGGAAGGTCTCTTATATGGTCTTGGGCAATCCTCACCTCATGAGCTAGCTTTCGGGTTGAGTTATCCCAAAGTCCCTTTTTTTTTAATCAGTGTTGACAACACTTATATAGACTTCATTTTTTCTTCCTTTAAGTAATTGTCTGACATACACCACATTGCTTTACAGGGCGTTCTGCTTCTCAATGCTGTTCTAACAGGTGAATTTGTGTCTTCAATGGTTTTATATATTGGTCTGGACACATTCCTTTTGGATTCGTTTATTCTCATATGCTTTTTAGGGCGATATTATTGCTATCGCCACAGATGTGCTTGTGAAGATTAATAAGGAGATACTAACTGAAAGAATCTCTGTATTTCTCTCTCTTCCTCTCTACATAAATCAATTAAGGTGTGTTTGATTATAAGATCTGAGAATTCAATTTAGGTAAAAAAAAAGAAGAGAAAGTCATCATTAAGTCGGTAGAGAGGAGTGATTCTGAACCAATCTCAATGTATCTAGATGTTTGTTCAAGGTTTGAATTTGAAGGCATCTGACAAGTTTCTTACTGTACCAAGGTATCTCCTGTGATGTGAAATTTGCTGTATTTTGTAATCTTATTGTTAGACATCATATCTGTCATATTTCAGACTTTCTGTTTGCTTCACTTTTATTTCCTAATTTTAAGATTGCATACACATGACTGAAACATAAAGATTTACTGACATGAAACCTATCATATAGAACTTGCATCCATATTGTTGCTTTCTAGTCATATCCCATGATGTTGATGGTGCTCCATAATACTTTCGGAAGCTGTTAAATGCCATGTACTATAGAGTGCCTTGGCCATGGCTGCACTAACTTACAATTACTCTTGCCCCTACATTGGCCCACTTGTTAGTGGCCAATGCACATGCAGTGCCCACAAATAACGACTGTAGTAGTGTGCCTTCAGCGATCAACAACCAGTATCTTACGATGTATTATGCTACAAGCGAGTGAAGCTTTAGAGAGCAGCATGCAAGGAGATCTTGCTAGTAGTTGCCAACCACCTTTATTTAATAACAACCAATCACCTTTGTACTTGTATGAATAGGGGTTTAGCTCATCATTTGTAATTAGACAAGCTTAGGTCATTTTAATAGTGTATATTTCTGTTATCAGCAATACAACGAAATTTCCAGCATTCTCTTGTCTTCTTAGCTAATAGCTTCTTTGTTCTTGACTTAACTGAGTCAACAATTTGCTATAGGTCTATTTTGTCAATAATACTGAGCTTAGTACTCATCAGCAAAACATCGCATTATAAGTGCTGCCTAGGTTAAGTGGGGTGTACCGTAGACTTGATCTAGGCAGACTGTGCAACATTTAATCGTTTTGCCTTCCAGGGAAAATGTTAAGTTCAGCCATTCATCTAAACATACAAAAACAACCTGTGGGACCGGCTTAGGCAGAAAGATCAAAGAAGCTAAAATCCAAGGCAAAAGAATGTGGGAAAATCTTGTGAGATTGCTGTCAATAGTAAGTACACAATTATACAAATAGGTTTCTATTAGTATATGTATACAGATGGTTGACATTATATGGGCAAAACACTTGCACCAGAGTTGCTGTTCCAAAAAAAAGAAGAAAGAACCAGAACGAAAACCTTGCATCATAGTTTGATTTCCTATCCAATTATTAATAGTTGAGAATATTTGTCTCTTCTATTTCTCTATCTACCTTAATTCACAAGTTAGTGTTGTCAGCTACATTTTGATCTTTTGAAAAATTAAGATCTGCTGTTCGGATATTGTGTCTGTCCTTTTTAAACTTCTGAGGATATATGGTGGAATGTTACCCCCCTGTTTTGAAGAAGACACTCTTTCTCATTTGTTCTCGAATGCTTTATGGTATTATTTGCTTTTCTTTTTCATTGGAGATGGAATGACACTTCTTCTTATCTTCTACAATTTAATAGCATTTTGAGCCTTCTCTTTTCCCTGATATACTCTCAGTCAGGCATCATCAGGCAAATTCACATGCAAATAAAGGCTGGGAGCAATTTACAGATGCTATCATCAAAACAATTTCTCAGAAGAAAGAAGGAGTTGTTTTCATTCTGTGGGGAAACTATGCCCAAGCAAAAGCCAGGTGATTCATTACAGGGCTGCAAATACTCTATTTAGTTTGTTAATATCTGATTGGGAATCCCGGCTTTATAATAGTTAGTCTGAAGATGACTTAGTTATTTTATGGGCATCACTTGTAACCTTTGCCCTTGTTAGAATTATACCTGCAAGTTTAAGTGTTCAATGGGAGAAAGTACGAGGATAGGGGATGATGTGGTAACATTTTTTGAATGTCCAGTAGTAGATTTCTGGTTAAATTTCCAATGAATGAAATTCTCTGCTTTGCTTCCATCTTCAGCTTCTTGCTGATACTTTATGAGAGCCATTTCATTTGACTATAGAAGTTTTATGGCTTCTTCACTCAAGATTTGTTATCAAAACTACTGTTGCCAAGGATTTCTTTTATAAGTTTGCACTTTTTGTGTCGGACTTGTTATGTGTACTTAAGGTGATGGCATCTCAAATATTTTTTTCTAACCAGTATTTTCCCAAGTTTGAGTTTTTTATATTAAACATAGTATGCTATCTATAGTGAAAGCTGCATAAGGCACTGTTAAGGTCCCTAGTTCTGGATCGAGTCGCTGGACGATTAACCGAAAAGTCAGGTCCAATAGACAGGTCTAAGCGCCTGTTCTTGTTCCTTGACTTGCCTATGATTGCTGAAATTTGCAATTCATTCAGGGAATTGCAGACATGGGAACTTGTTTGAGAAAGTTCCGAATCTCTGAAACTTGATAAAATCCAACTTATTTTATTAATAAAATCAACTCTCTTAAATAGAGGTTTACAATAGCAAGAGTCCTAATAAATTAGAAATAACAAAGTCCTATAAAACTAAAATAATAAGAATCCTAATCCACTCAGAAAGTCTGTTCGACTAAAACAACTAAAACAATGATTCAGAAATATTAATCGACGAAAACAACTAAAACAATAATTCATAAATATTAATCATTCTTGCGTCTGTAATATTGTTTCCCACAAACGCATCAATAACATTACTCCCTTCCTGAAGAAAAAGCTTGTCCTCAAGCTTGAAGGCTGGAAAGGCAGATGTAAAATGATGCACGGTCTCCCAAGTAGAGTCCTCAACGGATAGGCCATACCACTGAACTAGAATTTCCCAATTAGCACGATTAAGACGCGATCGAAGCACAGAGCAAGGGGTGGGAACAACACGTCATTCTTGAACTGGTGGAAGAGAAGGTGGAGTTGCAGGTACCTCACCCTTGAATGACTTAAGAAGTGATACATGAAACACATCATTAAGCTTGCAACCTGCAGGTAGACCAAGCTGATATCCTATGCGCCTCAAGACTGCAAAAGGACCATAATATTTTGGTGCAAGCTTATGATAGACATGACTAGCTAGAGTTTTTTGGCGATATGGATGCACCCGTAACCACACATAAGATCCTGGAGTGAATTCCACATCGCGATGCCCCTTATCATAAACTATTTTCATCTTGTGTTGCGCCTGTTGAAGCTTAGCTCGAATATCCTGTAAGGCAACATCTCGATCTATTAATGCTTGGTCTACCGCATCAACCCGAGATGAACCAGCCGTGTATGATTGCAACCGGGGAGGCTCACGACCATAAACAACTTGAAATGGAGATGTGTGAAGTGCTGAATGGTAGGAAGTGTTGTAGCAAAATTCAGCCCAGGGAATCCAGCCTATCCATTTCGTAGGATGATCACCCACCAAGCATCGCAAATACATCTCGATCGTGCGATTAACAACCTCAGTTTGACCGTCCGATTGTGGGTGATAAGCTGAAGAAAAGTGTAATTTAGTCCCACATAAACAAAACAATTCTTTCCAGAACGTACTAGTGAAGATGGCATCTCAATCACTGACAATCGATTCTGGTATACCATGCAAACGAACAATATTCTCAAAGAAAATCCTTGCTACAGAGTACATATGATGCATTATATGGATGAGCAAGAGGAATAAAATGTGCATATTTAGAGAACCTGTCCACCACCACAAATAACACTGTTTTACCTCTTGATTTTGGCAGGCCATCTATAAAATCCATGGATATATCCGACCAAATTTGATTAGGTAGTTGTAAAGGTTGTAAAAGTCCCGTTGGGCTCAAATTAACAGCCTTATTACATTGGCAAACTAAACAAGCAGCAACATAATCCTTGATAGTTGTCTTCATTGCTGGCCGATAGAATCCTTGCGATTACGTACCATGGTCTTCTGAACACCTTCATGTGTGCTATCATGTATCCCAGACAATACAGAAGTTACCAATGGTGAATTTGGCATGAGATAGACCCGATCTTTGAAGAACAACAACCCTTCTCAAAACGCCCAGTTGTCATCCATCTCTCCCTGTTCAATTTTAACTTGAAGTTCCTGAAGAATTGAAGAATTGGTGACTGCTTGATTTCTGCCCGAACTTCCTCAAAAGTCTAAACTTCCGACTGAGAAATAGCAAATAGCATATCTTCAGCCTCTTCTCGTCGTGATAATGCATCTGCAGCAGCATTCAATCGCCTGGCCTTGTATTCCACCCGAAAATCAAACCCCATCAACTTGCTAAGCCAATGTTGTTGAGGAGAAGTAGTAAGACGTTGATCTAACAAGTATTTAAGGCTGTAGTGATCTGTTCGAATTAGAAAGGCTCAACCTAAGAGATAAGGCCTCCAATGTTGAACAACCTGTCAAGCCTATCAATTCATGTTCATATGCTGGAAGTTTCATGTGTCGGTCTGCTAGCTTACGACTAAAAAAAGCAATTGGATGCCCTTGTTGTTGAAGGACTGCTCCTATTCCCACACCCGAAGCATCACACTCGACAACAAATTCTTCTTCAAAGTTTGGTAATTGTAACACAGGGGCAACAACTAATTCCTTTTTAAGAGTTTCAAAAGAAGAAGTGCATCATCACTCCACTTAAAAGAATTTCGCTTAAGCATACTTGTTAAGGGGGCAGCAATCAGACCGTAATTCTGGATGAATTTACGGTAATATCCTGTCAACCCTAAGAATCCACACAACATGGTTGTTGATCGCGGTTGAGGCCAGTCCACCACTGCTTCAATTTTGCTAACATCTGCTGACACACCTATGTTTGAGACTATGTTGCCAAGATAAGCTACTTGATTTGTGCCAAAGGAACATTTGGATCTTTTTAAATAAAGGCGATGAGCTTGCAACAACCCTAATGATATCCATCTAGGTCTTGCTATACACAAGGATATCATCAAAAAATACAAGTACAAATTGACGTAGATATTTTCGAAATACCTCATTCATCAATGATTGAAAGGTTGAAGGAGCATTGGTCAATCCAAATGGCATGACAAGGAATTCGAAATGGCCATGATGTGTTCTGAAAGCCGTCTTCTCAACATCAGTAGATTCCATGCGGACTTGATGATAACCAGAGCGAAGATCAAGCTTGGTGAAAAATTGTGTTCCATGCAATTCTTCAAGTAATTCCTCCACTACTGGAATAGGGAATTTGTCTTTTATTGTTTTGGCATTTAGCTCCATATAATCCACGCAAAAGCGCCATGTTTCATCATGTTTTCGGACTAGCAATACAGGTGATGAGAATGGAGAACGACTGGGTCGAATAATGCCTTGTTTTAGCATCTGATCACACTGTTTCTCAATCTCATCTTTCTGAAAGTGAGGGTAGCGATAGGGCCGAACTACCACCAGACCAGTTCCTGGAAGCAAACATATGCGATGGTCGCAGGACCGCAATGGAGGTAGACCTACAGGTTCTTGGAATAGCTCCTTGAATTCGACTAGTACCTTCTCGAGCTCACCTTGCTTAGAATCTTTCAAAAGATGTAGTTGTGGCTGATACAGTTGTTATTGTCCATGTAAAATGATTTGCTTCCCCTTTACTTGAAAGCTCATGGTCAATAATGCAAAATCCCACAGAATAGGCCCTAGTGTTTGCAACCATTTGATACCTAGGAAAATAACAAAAGCATCCAAAGGAATCACATATAAATCAACACAGAAGGAATGGTTAACTACATAAAACTGCACTGCTGTGCAAATGCCCAAACTGGAAATCTTCTCGCCATTTGCCACTGATATATTGAGATTTCTTTGTTGTTGGATAGGCAAGTTTAAACGTTGGGCAGCCGTTGAGCTAATGAAATTGTGTGCACTGCCCGAATCCACTAAGCTAAGCAACAACTTCTTATCAATTACAACTTGCAACTGCATAGTATTTGCATGTTGTTTGCCTATGAAAGCATGAAGTGAGATGGCAGGTTCTCCACTGTCCGTTGGTACTCCTCCAGATTACCCATCCTCTACTTCCAGCCAAAATAACTTTTTACACTGATGGCCTTGAACATAAGGATCATCGCAGTTGTAGCACAATCCCTTTGCACGTCGGGCCACCATCTCGGCGCTAGTTTACTTTTTCACAAAAGGATTAAAAGCACATACCTTAACACTCGAAGTTACTGGTGTAGTGGCAGCCCTTGCACTAATGTTTGAGGTTGAACCATAGCCCCTTTGTGTGCTAAAAGAAATTTGGATCTTCTTCTCAAATGCTCTCGCTAGACTCATTGCTTGTACTAGATTAGATGGGTTGTGCAATTCCACATCCAGACGAATCAAATCAACTAACCTGCTGTGAACATATCTACTTGTTGGTCTATACGTACAGATGATGCACGAGCCAACATTTTTTGGAAGTTTCTCTGGTAATCTTCAACAGAACTGGTTTGTTTCAAGTTGATTAATTCTCCTAACAGATTGCTTTTCATTGGTGGGCCAAAACGAAGAGTACAATATTCCTTAAAAACGCCCCATGCTAAATTGGGTTCCTCTTGTTCCAATTGATAAACCCACAGTTGCACCTCCCCTACCATGTGAAAAGCAGCTAAATTAACTTTTTCTTGGTTGTTTGTATGCTGATTACTGAAGAATTTCTCACAACGGTGAAGCCAAATAAGAGGATCTTCACTTCCATCATAAATAGGGAAATCCAATTTAGTGTATCTGGGAACAATACCTCTTCCTCCGTTATTGTCATCAGTACCAAAATTATTGTTGTTGTTTCATTCTCCAAAACGTACCTCTAGTTGTTCACCTGCCTTGCTGGTTCGTTGGATAGAAGCAACACTATTGTCTCCCACTTCAACTCCCTTCGCACATGCCGTGGTGCGGATTAAGGTTTCAATTTGCTGCGATAGTTGTTGGAATTTGGCGTCCATCCTTGCTTCTGAAGCTGCTACTTTTGCTTCAGTTTGAGTTTGAGCTTCCTGTAACAGATTTCGCAACTTTGCTTCTACCATATTCTCGTCCATGGTGACTGGCTCTGATACCAATTTGTTAAGGTCCCTAGTTTTGGATCAAGTCGCTGGACGATTAACCGAAAAGTCAGTTCCAATAGACAGGTCTAAGCCCCTGTTCTTGTTCCTTGACTTGCCTATGATTGCTGAAATTTGCAATTCATTCGGGGAATTGCAGTCCTGGGAACTTGTTTGAGAAAGTTCCGAATCTCTAAAACTTGATAAAATCCAACTTATTTTATTAATAAAATCAACTCTCTTAAATAGAGGTTTACAATAGCAAGAGTCCTAATAAATTAGAAATAACAAAGTCCTGTAAAACTAAAATAATAAGAATCCTAATCCACTTAGAAAGTTTGTTCGACTAAAACAACTAAAACAATAATTCAGAAATATTAATCGACTAAAACAACTAAAACAATAATTCAGAAATATTAATCATTCTTGCGTCTGTAATATTGTTTCCCGACAAACGCATCAATAACAGGCACCCTACAGATAAGGTCCACCAGAATATCATTCGAACTGGTGTGCTTTTTTCATGTCATTACTTTTTGAAGATAAAAGAAACATATTTTATTTGTAAAGTAAACTACTATATTTTTCTTCTTACATGCTCATAATTTTGGAAAAATAGTTGGTCATCCTTATGCTACTTGAGTTGCAGCAATTCTGTTTAATCTTTTTCTGAGAGCAACAGTTACCCCATCAACACAGGATTATCAGACCTATTCACTCCCTACAGTACTTTCTGATTTTTCGTTTCCTTCGCTTAGAAATAAATAGCAATACCTGCAGCTAGTTACAGCGACATCCCAGTGAGTTATCCTTGGTACAACTTTAGATGCTAGATATTGATTCTCCAATATTCTGAAGAGGTTAAAGTTTACGATTTAGGTAATTGCTTTGGATGTCTAATGAAAGATTCCATAAATGATTTTTTATTTCTATAAAAAGATCAAATTTAACTGTAAAAACACTGGGAATGAGATTGCGTTATTCAGCTCTACTTTCTTGAAATTGATTCGATATTGTGCAGACGAGGTTCAAACAGGAACTATTCCTTTTCCCTCCCAATTAACCCTTTTGTTTTACAGGTTAGTTGATGAAACAAAGCACCATATTCTCAAATCAGCACACCCTTCTGGATTGTCTGCAAACAGAGGTTTCTTTGGATGCCGGTGTGTTCCCTTGACAACAGACTCATTTCAACTGAAATTCTCTTAAGCATTTCGTGCTTTATAATTATAGTTCTGTAGTTATAGTATACGAATTTAGTTGTTATATTGCATTAAATATATTATTTTCCCTATTTACTTTTATGGATTGTGTTATATAATACTCCCTCTGTCCCATTTTGTGGCACATTTCCCTTATTAGTCAGTCCCAAAAAGAAAGGCACCTTACTATAATGAGAAACAATTTAACTTTCAAATTTCCCTTTTACCCTTAATGAAGTGATTTATAGTCACTCAAATATCTAAGGATTGTTTTAGACCAAAAGTTTCAAAAGTCTTCCTTTTTTTCTTAAACACCGCGTCAAGTCAAACGGTGCCACATAAAATGAGACGGAGGGAGTAATAAATATGCTCATGGAAGGGGGAGGCATGCACAACATGACTGACGCATACGAGCAACCAATTAGCATTTTTTTTTGTTTCAAAGGCCTGGTTTCCTCTGAAGTCACAAGTTCTCTGCTCTCCCACATGCTAAAGGAACAAACGGGAGCCAGTATAACAATGATTTTGAAAACTAGGTTGTTTCCATTGTGAACCATGGATGTGTCTGCATCGTGATTGCCTTCTCCCATTTCCTCTCTTTCAATCGTTTTCTGTGTTGAGCATGAAAAATAAAAAATTTCTGGATCAGCTTATGATCACAACTCTTCCTGTGTAAAATGATTATCTTTTTCTTGGTCTTGTTTTGGGGTGTCAAAATTATCCCATTTTTACATGACCCACCCAAATTTGGGTTGGTCATTGACCTGCCCATTTATTAGTTCAACACATCAAAAATGGGTTGATACGTAGCCCAAATTGACACATGAAAATTTTGTCACATATTTTCGAAAGGACATTTTTATTTGATGTCTTGTAGTCATAATAAAGAAAAAAAGGGTTCTATTAGGTACTAAAAAAATTATATAACAACAAATAAAAAATTTAAAACGTAGTAAGAATTTGGCGGGAAGGGTTATGACCTTTTTAGCCCATTTCAGCCCAAACAACTTTAGGGCAGGTCAATAAACCAGCCATTTATTGACTCAACCCATTTTGACCCGCACAAATTCAGCCCAATCCACCCATTTGACACCTTTAATCTTGTTTGCATGGAGCAGGCTGCTCACATGATGCCCAGAAATAGTAGTGTGATTGGATGAAATTTCTTTTGCTAGAATGCAGTGGGATATGGTGTCACAGTGGCCAACATCCAGCCATTTACTCGTGCTTGAGTAGATGCCACCTTCTAACATGAGATTTCTGCAATTTTTTTAAAATGACAGTGTTTTCTGTTTACATTATCACGTTTCATGCTTGAATTGACTAGGAAGTTAGTATTAAACTGTTTTTCTTGCCTTCAACTGGTGATTACTTGTGCAGGCATTTTTCACAGACAAACCAACTTTTGGAAAAGATGGGAATGCCTCCCATTGAATGGCAACTATAAGCTGCTTCTCAACCATCACTTTCGGAATGCTAGTACTACAGGGATTTGCCATTAAGAAGTGATTCATCTAGGTATGTAGATTTCATTGCTTTACCAGGTTCACTTAAAAATAATTATCATCTGATATCTTCACGTACATAGTAGGCTAGTAGCTATGGCTGGCAACTGCATGTTCACAATCCACCTTCTTGGCAGTGGATAATTGCTTGAGAACTGCAGCTTTGTAGCTCATTACTCGTTTTTCTCTTTTGGGATAAAGTAGCTAATTACTTCTTTCATAATCATCTCTCATTTAGTGCATGTTTTTGGTTGGCATCCGTTTAGCAATCTATCAAGTGATCTTATGTCTTTACCTAAAAAATAATCATCCTGTGAAGTGGAATAACGATTTGGAAATGCTTCTATTTTTGTGAAGGTTTATCCATAAGTTGAACAAGAAAAGCTTTATTTTTTAAGTTCGGTGTGGTGTTAGTAGTGACTATTTTAGTGATCTGCACAAGTCACACTGCATACATGTTCAGCACTGAGATCAAGGAAAATAGTGTGGATGCCCAGAATGTTTATTTTGGATATAGTGAAAATCTTATTGGGTTTCAGGATGTATAAATTGATGAAAGTTATCAAAACAATCATATAAAGGTAAACAAATCTTGTTTAATTTTCAAGGACTTTGTGTTTTTTTATATAGTAGGATTCATTCTTTTGCATCTGCTGCCTTATTAGGTTACTAAAACTTGCTGACTACTGAACAAAGAAGCTTAATTCATTGCTGCATCCTTCATTTCAGGGAGGCGTCTTGCGGCAAATGGAAATTTGGATAAGGTTTTGCTGCTTGTTCCTATTTGTCCATTCTCCTGTGAAGGGTTTTACTTGGCTTCCTGTTATTTTGTAATAGTATGCATATATACTACTGCTTTCTAGTTATTGGAACATATGTCTTTAGTTATTTAAAACTTAAACTAAATTGTGATTTCTCATTCTATCGTAAAATGGATTCACTCGTACTCTTTTTCAACACCTTGATCCTTGTACTTACTTTTATATATTTGTATTTGAATTAACAATAAAATGTAAAATATGAATGTTTTCACCTTTCGTTTAATTTTCTGCTTTAGAGGTGTACTGGAATGTCTCATTTTGTTTTGGTTAAAAATCAACTTGTGAAAGGTTAACAGAAGTTACTGATATTAGAAAAGAAGTAGTGATGGAGTATGCCGGTAATCTTTACTGCTCGTCTTAGTTCGGTGTTTGTATTAACTTGTTTCTCTTTGGTGTTTGTTGTTGTTCATATTATTACCTAGAATTGTTTGTTGTGATATGTTAAAAAATCTGATTCTTGTTCATATCGCGGCTTCAGATATATGTTCGAAACTTGACGTTGTATAGACACTTTGGCATCATAAAAGTATGTTGTTTTATAATCTGTATTCCCTTCATGTATTAAGTTTTGAATAGGCTTTAGATTAGCTTGTGCGTTAGATTCAACAATTAAGGTTACTAGTTACGCAGATTAGCAGTTTGTTGCTTCTTAGATGTTTTATTTCCTTCAATAGTTGGAAGTCAAAGGTTTAAATTAGTAAGTTTTTTTTTTTTGTTTTGTTTCTACCATTCCTCAACTTCAAAATCTTAACATGTTTTAGTTTCAGTAGAGTAGATATTATTCCCTTCTATCTAAATTCGATTAAGTTATGGAATTTTCTATTTTCCTCTGATTTATGCATAAGTAGTGAAGATGTCTAGTACTTTGGTATTAATTGGTAGCATAAGTTGTTCACGCGGATGGTAGCTTATTTTCTAGTTCGATGCTTTGATTTGTCCCTATTTGGTCTGTGACATAATCTGAAATAAAAGGATCAAATTTTATGTTTTACCCTCCATCCCTCATAATAGGGTGTACAAAATTAAATCGAAAATCAAATCAAACCACAAACTGAGTCAAATCAGGAAATTTTTTTGACTAATAGTTTGGTTTGAGTTGGGTTGGTATTGAAAAAGAATTCGTCTATACTTGGATTTGTTTGGTTTTAACTAAAAAGAGTGAACCTAAAATCAAACCAACCCCACATTATATATATAACTTTTAAAATTTATTTTATACGTAGAAGTATTTATTTTGATATAATTTTAAATATTTTTTATACTTTTTCATAAATGTTATCTTTTAACATATTATGTCAATTTTTTGAGACTTAGAATTTTGAATGGTCCAATAAAAGTTATAGTGTATAGATGTTAGTAACTCTAATAAAGCTCAAATCAAAATCAAATCAATACTTATGCTAACAAAAAAATTTAATTCAACACTAAAAATGATAATAATGTTAAATATTTGTTTTTCAGTTTTACATTGATTTAGACATTTAAAATACATAACCTAATTTTAATTTTTCTTTTATGTTTAATCATGTAATTAATACTTATTAGACTTATTTTAGCATGGTTTAGTACTTTTAGATTATGATAATTTACACTAGAGATATGCATAAAAAACACACCTAAACTATCTCATTTTTTGAGTTTCATACCTAAACTATTGGGAGTGTGAGTTTCGTACCTAAACTATTACTTATTAGTTTGAGAAACATACCTCAGTTGTGTGTGTAATACACTATCTTTTATTTTTTCAAACCTTGCCACATGACATTCCACATCGATAAAATATTCTACCTTGGCAAAAATTAAATAATAAACTATTAGTATTAATTAAAGGTTAAAGTATTACTATCCCTAAAAAAAAAAAAAATTTAAAAAAAAAATTATTTTTCTTACCCACTCTACCACCTCCTCCTCCCCCCTTCCGCCCCGCGACAATCTCTCCGTGCTTTTATTTTTTTTATAAAATATTTCTAAAAATTTTATACTTCACCTCCTCCCACCCCCCGCTCCCTCCCCCTTCCCAACCCCAAACCACCCACTATATTTTTAGGAAAATCTTTTTTTATTTTTGCGTACCAAATATAACATAAGTAAAAAAATTATTTATTTAAAAAAAATCTTGCGGTAAGTAAAAAATATTTTTAAAAAAATATATGTATATGTCTAACACAAAACGATATTTTTTTTTATAAGTGCAGAGTTAAGTGTGGTGGAATTATTTTTTAAAAATATAATAATATCTTAATTATTATTTG
Organism: Solanum raphanifolium; assembly: GCA_036250405.1. Lineage (NCBI taxonomy): Eukaryota > Viridiplantae > Streptophyta > Magnoliopsida > Solanales > Solanaceae > Solanum > Solanum raphanifolium. The sequence continues at coordinate 3,262 of JAJOOE010005454.1, read as the reverse complement.
AGGGGGGGTGGGGGGGGGGGGTACGATGAGAGAAAGTGGTGGAGTGGAGTGGGGTAAGAAAAATATTTTATATTTTATTTTATCAAAAACATATTATTTTTTTGGGATAATAGTTCTTTAGTATTTAATTTTAACTTATACTATTAATTTATTTAACTTTCGTCAAGATAGAATTTTTGTCCATGTAGAGTGTGATGTGACAAACGTTTTTAAATAAAATGAGAGTGTAGTACACACATCATGAATCGAGCGTAATAAAAGAGAGAGATGCATTTGTCAAACTAATAAGTGATAGTTTAGATATGAAATTCACACTTCCTATAGTTTGGGTATGAAACTCAAAAAAAGGAGATAGTTTAGGTGTGTTTTCGACGCTTATCTCTTTCCATAATGACTTATTCATTTGCAATATTTATTTTATGCGATATCATTATTATTTTTTATTGAATATTTTAGTGTCATCACCATTTCATATTTTGTGTTATTTTCTTAAGAAACACCTTAGATAGAGAAAACACACATTGATTAGACTTTCCTTACTCGAGGATTATGCGACACTAAAGTCCAAAGCTTGGGAGCTTCGAGTTAAGAATCGGTATTATCCCTTGAGCTTCTTGAAGTGAGACCCATGGTTTAACCTAGAAGTGGAAACAACCATTGCAATGGTCTGGATGTCTTTCCCTGAACTCTCGAGAAATTTGTTTGACAAAGAATTATTATTTTCTATGGCAACTGCAGTTGGAAAGCCTTTGGTGATTGACAAATCCATGAATAACCAAACTAGACCTAGTTGTGTTAGAGTCAAAGTGGAAATTGACATGTTAAAAGAGTTACCAAAGAGGATTCATATAAACTGTGTAGATGAAGAGACATGCACAATAAGATCTAAATGGAAAACAATTCAATACGATTATCTGCCAAAATATTACACACACTATAGTCTTCAAGGACATGATGTACAAGGATTGGGTGCTCCATCCAGAACATAGACCAAAGAAAGAGGAGAAACAAGAAGAGAAAACGGCTAGAGGAGGAGACAACATAAAAGCAAGAAGACAACCTATCTAACACAAATAGAGTCTATAAGAACGGAAAGCTAATTCAACAAAACTAGAACGTCGTACAACACAAAAAAAACAAAGGCAAACAATCTGTAAATAATAAAAAAGAGAAGGACATTCAACAAGATCAAACTAATAAGGCATAGATATTAAAGGAGACAAAGCGATAGAAAATAGCTAAAAATTTGAGCCCTTAGTAGATTTAACAGGTGAAAAAAAACAAGATGCAAAAAAGAAGGTGGAAAAACTCCAAGAAGATAACAAACATAGTAGAAAAGAAACTTCTAAGCCATGGATAGAAGCATCCTTTGGCAAAACACAAATTGGACAAAAGGAAACAGAACAAAACAAAAAGTAATAGTAGCAAAGATAGCAGATAACAAAAAGTAAAAAACTCAACCACCGAATGATGCTAGGTCTTGGGGTTATTTTATATATATATATATATATATATATATATATATATATATATTTATTTATTTATTTATTTTCCTTCTTCTATTTTGATATTGTTCCCCGTTCCCATTATGTTTCCTTCCTTGTGATAGCTCGTTACTGCTAGTTCCAGGCTATAAGTTGACTTACCTACTGATGGAATGTAGTAGTTGTCATCATGAAATGAGAAATGTCATGACAGATTGATATCAGAGCTCTAGATTTGTCGGTATCATTGATATGAGAGCAAATGCTTAATAGAGTTTTGTGGATCGGTGCAGAGATATCTGTGTCTTATCTTCAGAGGGCTATGATGCATTATTAGAAAATTCCATTATTGAATTCCAATGAAGGTGGAGTGGTGGTGATGAATGAGGCTAAATCATCACTAGTGTCCGAAGTGAAAGAGAAACAAGATCAAGACCCCGTTTTTCTTGAATTGAAGGCTAATGTTCATAAGTAGAAAGTGATGGCTTTTGAACAAGGGGGAGATGGTGTATTGAGGTATCAAGGTAGATTGTGTGTACCAAATGTGGATGAACTCCAAGAGAGGATCATGGAGGAAGCTCAAAGCTCCAGATATTCGATCCATCCTGGTTCAACAAAGATGTATCGTGACTTGAGAGAAGTCTATTGGTAGAGTATTATGAAGATGTGTATTGCAAAGTTTGTTGCTAAGTGCCCCAATCGCCAACAAGTCAAGGTAGAGCACCAGAGGCTCGGTGGTATTTCTCAGAACATAGATCTTCCAGAATGGAAGTGAGAGATAATCAACATGGATTTTATTACTAGTTTGTTGCGGTCTCGTAGGTAGCATGATTTGATTTGGGTGATTGTAGATCGGAATTAGCCCATTTCTTACCGGTAAAGATTACCTATTCAGTAGAAGATTATGCAAGATTATATATTCAAGAGATATTCAGACTTCATGGAGTTCCGGTGTCCATCATTTGAGATAGAGATGCGTAATTCACCGTAAAATTTTGGAAGTCTATCCAGAAAGGTTTGGGTTCAAGGTAGATTTAAGTATTGTTTTCCTTCCTCAGACTGATGGTCAAGCAAAGCGCATGATTCAGACTTTAGAGGATATGTTGAGGGCGTATGTGATCAATTTCAAGGGTAATTGGGATGATCACTTACCTCTAATAGAGTTTGCTTACAACAACAGTTATCACTCTAACATCCAAATGGTTCTCTATGAGGCTCTTAATGGGAAAATATGTAGATCTCCTATTGGATGGTTTGAGGTTAGCGAAGCTGGGTTGATAGGACCAAAATTGGTTTATCAAGCTATGGAGAAATTAAAGATCATCCAAGAGAGGTTGAAAACAACACAAAGTCGCCAGATATCCTATACAGATGTTAGGAGAAGAGACTAGAGTTTGAGGTGGATGATTGGGTGTACTTGAAGGTTTCACCCATGAAGGGTGTTATGAGATTTGGTAAGAAGGGGAAGCTTATTCCCAATATATTTTCCTTACAGGATATCCAAGAGAATTGACAATGTAGCTTATGAGTTAGAGCTACCGCCAGAGTTAGCAGCAGCTAGAGCCGTCAATATGGGTTAGGCCTGTTGGGCCGGCCTGGCCTAACCCGGGATTTAATAGGGCTGGGCTAAAAAATTTGGAGCCCATTTAAAAAAAGGGTTTTTTAGCCCGGCCTGAATAAGCCTGCTGATTTGTGGGGCTTGAGAAATATAGGTAGGGCCGGCCCGTGGGCTAATACAAATTAATTAAAAAATATAATATAATATTAAAATTTAAAAT
>JAJOOE010005453.1:0-63158 GCA_036250405.1 Solanum raphanifolium | reverse complement strand
GTAGGTGTAAGTCCCCTCTGTGGGCAACATCAGTTTAGTGATCATGCCAGTCATGCCTCTATACCTTTGGCCGGGTATATTGGGTCCTCTCGATGGGGAGTATACATCGGACTCCACATTTAGCTCATGTGATTTTATTGTCAGTCATTAGTAGCTCCCACAGTTCACTCAGATTCTATTGCATTGACCTTATTTACAGCACAGTCAGTATTCAGTTTCAACATGTTATAAATTTGGTCATTGCATTCAGTTAACTCAGTATTCAGTATCTATATCATGTTCAGATTATTTCATTACTTTATTGCTTTGTCAAGTTATATGTTGTTTCATCCTTACTCTATCCTGCATGCTCAGTAACTTACAAGTACTGATGCATACATGCGCTACATCTTCTCATGATGTAGGTTCAGGTTCTCAGCATCCAGATCACCCTTAGGTCGGTTCTCGATCTTCAGTTTAATAGCATCAGTTGTGAGTCCTCATTTTTCTAGGACTAGTGACATGTTTATCTTTATCGCTTTTAGTCTTTAGTTTCAGTGTTGCTAGACCTAGTTGGGGCATGTCCCAATATTTCTAGTCAGTTTAGAGGCTTATTTCAGAAATAGTTAGATTCAGCTTAGTATTGAGTTAATATCTTCTTTGTATTGAACTAATCAATTTTCATTTATCTCAGTTATAGTATATGGGTATTCCCCATCTTTTAATTTTTATTTATGATTTAGCTTCCACATCAGTTTATTAACTTTAGTATGCGCATGATCATGCCAGCAGGGTTAGCTTGGGATCACTTATGGTCCTAGGTCCAGTGTCAGCGTCTCAGGGGTCTCTTAGGGCGTGACAAACTTGGTATCAGAATATTAGGTTGAAGTGTCCTAGGATGACTATAAAGCCGCACTAGGTATAGTCTTTTTCATGGATGTGTAGTGTACACCACACCTAATGAGGGGGAGGCTACAAAGTGTTTTAGGAAATCTTCATTTTCTTGTTACTCATATCATGCGTAAGGTATGATCTAAATTCCATTCTAAGTCGACGTTCTACGTTTCAGTGATCATGCCTCATCGTAGAGATTATGCCAGGAATGTGAATGGTAGGAATGCAAACGCAGCTCCTCCAGTTACGGATCAGGAAGTCTCAAATGCTGAATTCATAAATGTCGTTCAGATGTTGGCTCATAGTGTCGCTAACCAGAACAATCAGCGGGTTCAAGCTCCTGTGAATGCAAATGGTGGAGCCACAGCAGCAAAGATTCGTGACTTAGTTAGGATGAATCCGCCTGAGTTCTTAGGATCGCAAACTGGTTAAGATTCCCAGAATTTCTTGGATGAGATCAAGAAGATATTTGAGGTGATGCATGTCACTGGGAATGATCGGGTTGAGTTAGCATCTTACCAACTTAAGGATGTGGCTCAAATCTGGTATACTCAGTGGAAGGAGAACAGGGGTACAGATGCCGCTCCTATTACTTGGGATTGTTTCATCGAAACCTTTCTGGATAGGTTTTTCCCCATAGAGTTTAGAGAAGCAAGGGCCCAGGAATTTATGAACTTAAGGTAGGGTAATATGACTGTCAAAGAGTATGGGCTCAAGTTTAACCAATCTCCAGGTATACTCCTCACATGGCTGTTGATTCCAAATCTCAGATGAATAAGTTTTTGTATGGAGTGTCAGACTTAGTGAAAACATAGTGCAGGAATGCTATGTTGTTGGGAAAAATGAACATCTCTAGGCTCATGACTCATGCTCAGGAGGTTGAGGGTGATAAGCTTAGGGAACATGCTAAGGAGACTAAGATAGCAAGAACAGGTAACTATGAGTATTCCCAACAAATATCGGGTTGTGGAAATCGCTCACAATTTCAGCAGAACTCTTCCACTCCAGCCCATTAATCAGCTAGTTTTCCATCCCCTATGTTCCGTAATGATCAGTAAGGTAGGGCGTTAGGCTCTCAGTCTCAAGGTAGTGTTTCAGGCACCAAAACCTACCCAACTTGCCCGAAATGTAGTAAGAACCATCCGGGCAAGTTCCTTACAGGTAAGGAAGGATTCTTTGGGTATGGTTAGTCTGGTCATAGATTGAAGGATTGTCCTTCTAGACAGGGTCAAGGAGGAAAAAATGGTAGAGCTCAGTCTATAACTTGAGCAGCAGCAGCCGGTTGTCCGACTCAGCAGGGTAACTCATATGGTACAGGTGGCGGACAGTGCCAAAACAAGCTCTATGCTCTTCAGGCTCGTCAATATCAGGAAGATTCTCCTGATGTGGTCACTGGTACGTTACGAGTCTTTGATCTTGATGTTTATGATGGTTAGATCCAGGGGCAACTTTGTCTTTTGTAACTCCTTATATAGCAGTCCAATTCAGTGTTAGCCCAGAAACTCTTTTAGAACCCTTCTCAGTCTCTACTCCAGTCGGTGACCCAGTTACAGCTAGATAGGTATACAGAAATTGCCCTGTCACAGTCTCTTAGAAAGTCACCTCAGCAGATCTTGTAGAGATAGTAATGGTAGACTTCGATGTCATTCTAGACATGGATTGGTTACATTCTTGTTATGCCTCAGTTGATTGAAGAACTAGTACTGTTCGTTTTCAGTTTCTAGACTAGCCAATCCTAGAATGGAAGGGTATTAGCTTAGCGCCTATGGGTCGATTCATTTCTTACCTTAAGGACAGAAAGATGATCTCTAAAGGTCATCTCTATCAACTAGTTCGGGTTAAGGATTCTATTTCCGAATCACCAACTCTTTAGTCGGTCCCTATAGTCAATGAGTTTCCAGAAGTGTTTCCAGATGATCTTCCCAGAGTTCCTCCCGGAAGGAAAATCGACTTTGGAATTTATCTCCTTCCAAATACCCAGCCTATCTCTATTCCCCTTTACAAAATGGCTCCAATTGAGCTTAAGGAATTGAAAGAGCAGCTGAAAGACCTTTTAGATATGGGCTTCATTAGACTTAGTATTTTTCCATGGGGTGCCAGTGTTGTTCGTAAATAAGAAAGATGGTTCCCTCAGAATGTGCATTGACTATAGGCAGTTGAACAAGGTCACAATCGAGAATAAGTACCCTATCCCCAGGATTGATGACTTGTTCGACCAACTTTAGGGTGCTAGTAATTTCTCAAAGATAGACCTCAGATCAGGTTATCATCAGCTTAGAGTCAGAGATATTGACATTTCGAAGACAGCTTTCAGAACTTGGTATGGTCATTACGAATTTGTAGTTATGTCATTTGGACTAACCGATGCTCCTGCTACTTTCATGGATTTGATGAACAGAGTGTTCAAGTAGTACTTGGACTTGTTCATTATCGTCTTTATTGATTATATCCTCATTTACTCTAGGAATGAGGAAGAACATGCAACTCATGTGAGAATTATCCTGCAAACTCTCAAAGATCGCCAGTTATTTGCAAAATTTAACAAGTGCGAGTTTTGGTTACAATCAGTTGCTTTCATTGGGCATATTGTGTCTAGTGAAAGAAATCGAGTAGATTGCTAGAAGATAGAAGCAGTGATATAATGGCTCAGACCTACCTCTGATACAGATATTAGAAGTTTCCTAGGTCTAGCGGGCTATTACAGACGGTTCGTGGAAGGATTTTCATCCATAGCCTCACCATTGACTAGGTTGACTCAGAAAAAGGTTAAGTTCCAATGGTCAGATGATTGTGAGAAAAGCTTCATAGAATTGAAAACTAGGTTGACTACAGTTCCTGTCTTGACTCTACCAGAGGGTTCAAATGGTTATGTGATCTATTAGAATGCATCCAAGGTTGGCCTAGGTTTTGTGTTGATGCAGCGAGGTAAGGTTATAGCTTATGCTTCTAGACAACTTAAGGTACATGAGAAGAATTATCCGACTCATGACCTCGAGCTTGCAGCAGTGGTGTTTGCACTTATGATTTGGAGGCACTACTTGTATGGTGTTCATGTAGATGTGTTCACAGACCATAAGAGCCTCCAGTGTGTATTCACCTAGAAAGAGTTGAATCTTCGCCAGAGAAGGTGGCTCGAGTTCTTCAAAGATTATGATATGAGCGTGCATTACCAGCCGGGTAAGGTGAATGTAGTAGTAGATGGTCTTAGCAGATTATCCATGGGTAGTGTAGCACATGTTGAGGAAAAAAGAAGAGAGCTAACAAAGGATGTTCACATACTTGCTCGCCTAGGAGTTCATCTTAGGAGGATATCAGATGGTGGTGTAACAGTTCAAAATGGGGCAGAATCTTCTTTGGTAGTTGAGGCTCAGGAAAAGCAAGACAATGATCCAATCTTGCTTCAGCTTAAGGGTGCAGTCCACCAACAGAGAGTTGAGGTGTTCTCCCAAGGGGGAGATGGTGTGCTTCGCTATCAGGGTCGATTATGTGTTCCTTAGGTGGATGAGTAGCTGAAGCAACCTTGATAGGACAAGATTCAGCCCTTGATGCTATGGAGAAAGTGCAACTCATTAGAGATAGACTTAAGACTGCCCAAAGTCGCCAGAAGTCTTATGTAGATATAAGAAAAAGGCAACTAGAGTTCCAAGTTGATGATTGGGTTTTTCTGAAAGTGTCACCTTTGAAGGGGGTGATGAAATTTGTCAAGAAAGCGAAGCTTAGTCCTAGATATGTAGGACCTTACCGAATCTTGAACAGTATTGGCAAAGTGGATTATGAGTTTGAGTTGCCAGCAGACTTACCAGCAGTGCATCCAGTCTTTCACATTTCACTTTTGAAGAAGTGTGTGGGTTATCTAGCATCCGTAGTGCCATTAGAGACTGTGGCTGTAAATGATAATTTTTCTTAGGAGGATGTACCAGTTGAGATTCTTGATCATCAAGTTAGAAGGTTGAGAAACAAAGAAGTACCTTCAGTCAAGGTTCGGTGGAGTGGTCAGTCCGTAGAGGGAGCTACTTGGGAAGCAGAAGCGGCCATGAAAGCCAAGTATCCTCACCTCTTTCCTTCCGATTTCACTCCAGCTTGAGGTAATAGTTCCTCTTCAGTTTTTTCAGTCATTCATGCGTAAATTCAGTCTTAGAATCATGTTCCTTCATTCTGTACTTGCATTTTCAGCGTATTTGCATGTCCTTGGAACTCTATTTAGTCAGAAATTCAGTTGTTAGTGTTTAGTGGTAGGGATTGCAGCCCTCTCCCTCCATTTCGTCTAGTTTAGTCTTCATTCGAGGACGAATGGTCCCAAAGGGAGGATAATGTAACACCCCGTATCCAAAATAGACCAAAAATGTAGATTTTGAGAAGTTGCAGTTGCAACCCAAGGTATCCATCCACAGACCATTGCTCTGACCATGGCCCATGCTGGTGGTCCATGGTTCAAAACTGCAACCCCTCCCCAACCCAGCTTAAACATTTGGCTAAATCTCGACCCACTGACAAACCCAAGGTCCGTAGATCAGACCACGGTTTGTGGTCTGTGTCCGTAGATCAAGACACCTTTACCCAGCCTCTGAAATGAACTACGGTCGATCAGCACGGACCGTCGTTCGATCTACTGTCCGTAGATGAGGGTCAGCAGTCAGTTAGGGGAGAATTGTTGTGTGGGTTAACTTCAGGTGGTCATAACGTTTAGCACAAAATTAATTATATGTCCCATGACATATTATACGATAGATAATTGAATCCTCTTTCCAACGCCACCGAGTTTTCTAAATTCCGATGTTCGAGTAAAAAGTTATGCTCCTTTTAGTGAAGACCTGTCGGGCAGACTTGACCGACGACCCCAATCTACGGCCCGTAGGTTCAATCCGTCGGTCGCTCCGACAACAATTAAGTTAGGGGTCTTTTGGTCTTTTCCCATTTCATTGGACCCCTAAGATACGTCGTTTAGACCCTAAATCATGAGGTTTTAATCAGTTTAAGTCTAGAAACATAATTAGAACTTATCTAAGTCAAATCATTAATCAAAACTTAGAAAAATTAGAGCGTAAGAAAAGAAGAGAAGTCAAGAACCCTAGTTTAAGAATGCAGAAAGTTTCCTTCAGTTTCAACCCCGAAATAGAAAGATTTCTCAGTGGAATTCGTCACCATGTATGTGGGATTTCACTAGTGGGTTCCTTTTGCCCATTAGATCCCTAGAATTCAGTCAGATTCTTATTTCCATGATTATGAACAGACTTAGGGTTTCTAGAATCTCAGCAGAACATCATGAATTACTTATTTAAATGTTCCTAATCAAATTATCACGTCATTACTCAGTTTATTGTATGAATTTCAGAATCCTTGCTATGTATTTCTTTAGTTCTTGAATTACACATGCTATGTCAGATATCTCAGTTATTCAGTTATACATGCCTCAGTTATTAATACATCATTATCAGATTAATTGTTGCATTATCAGTTTGCAAGTTCAGTTTTGAGCTATCCAATATTTACAGAAAGTCAGTCATAACCAGTTAACCACTTAATTCATTGGGAGTAGCATAATACCAAATTGGACTATGGTTAAGCGTACCCATATAGTCCCAGAACTACGAGCCACGTAGGAGTAAGTCCCCTCTGTGGGTAACATCAGTTTAGTGATCACGCCAGTCATGCCTCTGTACCTTTGGCCGAGTATATTGGGTCCTCTCGATTGAGCCTATACATCAGACTCCACATTTAGCTCATGTGGTTTTATTGTCGGTCATTAGTAGCTCCCATAGTTCACTCAGATTCTATTGCATTGACCTCATTTACAGTACGGTCAGTATTCAGTTTTAGCATGTTATAAATTTGTTCATTGCATTTAGTTAACTGAATATGCAGCATCTATATCATGTTCAGATTATTTCATTGCTTTATTGCTTTGTCCAGTTTTATGTTATTTCAGATTTATTCTATCATGCATGCTCAGTACCTTTCAAGTACTAACGCATATGTGCGCGACATCTTCTCGTGATATAGGTTCAGGTTCTCGGTATCCAGATCACGCTTAGGTCACCTCCCGATCATCAGTTCAACAACATCAGTGGTGAGTCCTCATTCTTCGAGGACTAGTGACATGTTTATCTTTATCGCTTTTAGTCTTTACTTTCAGTGTTGCTAGACCTAGTTGGGGAATGTCCCAACATTTCTAGTCAGTTTAGAGGCTTATTTCAGACATAGTTAGATTCAAGTTAGTATTGAGCTAATATCTTCTTTGTATTAAACTGATCAGTTTTCATTTAACTCAGTTATAGTATATGGGTATTCCCCATATTTTCATTTTTATTTATGATTTAGCTTCCACATCAGTTTATTATCCTTAGTGTGCTCATGATCATGCTAGCAGGGTTAGCTTGGGATCACTTATGGTCCTAGGTCCAGTGTCCACGTCTCGGGGGTAGCTCGGGACGTGACAGGAACAAAGACAACACGACATACAAATGTTCCATTCTTGGTAATAATACCACACCATATATACTCATTGCAAAAATTGAGTTGTGTACGAGAAATTTCTGCATTACCGTTGTTTGCTTGACTAACTGTTACAGGACCTGAAGAATCATTATGCCAAATGGACCCAAACCATTTTGTTCATCCAACATAGGATCTCGATCCCATGTTCTTTTATGAGGATAAGATATATCATTTGTCCCATCAACCTTCGATCTTTTAGCTTCTCTTTGATATTCTCTAGAATTAGTAATTACCGGTCTTGAAATAACACGGTGAAACCTACCTTGCATATTCAATGGTCTAGCCGGGATGTCAAGACCGTAATATGGAAAACATCCAGATACATTTTGAGGCCAACATAGGGTGTCTTAACCATCATATATACATTTGGCTAGAATTGCCCTATGCTAGATTCTAATGTATCTGGATATTTGCTACGTTATGGTTCTGACATCCCACCTAGACCTTTCAGTATGCAAGGCAGGTTTCACCCTGTCATTCCAAGACATCTAATTACTTATTCTAGCCAACTTCAAAGGGAAACTAAAAAATCGAGGATTAATGGGAAAAATGATAGTTCTTATCCTCATAAAAGAACAAGTGATTGAGGTCATCTTTTAGATGAACAATATGGTTTAGGTCTATTTGATAGAAATATTTCTTCAGGTCTTGTAACACTCAATCAAGCATCATCAGTGATGCAAGAGTTTCTCATTGAGAACATTATTCTGTCCATGACTATATATGGCGGCATTATTGCCAAGACTGGAAAATTGGTGTGTCGTGTTGTTTGTTTTCTTATCTGGGTAAGTATAGAATCATAGATATAATTATGATTTAGCATAATTTCTTATGAAACTCATTCCTAGATTGTGTAAAGAAAAGTTGTTACCATAGAATATATGCATGTTTGATCTTTCTTTGGATTAGCATAGTACATATAATTCCTGATGTACTCAATTGCTCAGCCAGAACGGGGTTATATAACTTGGCTAAATATTATTCAGATGCTATTGTATGGTTCAACATTGTATTTTTCTACCCTAATACTGATAAAGATTTTGCCTCATACGCAAAGTTTTTGGGGTACTTGAGTTCAAGATAATGTGTTGGGGTTGCAAAACATGATGGTGGAACCAATATGTTCTTTGTTCTACCTTCAGACTTCATTAGGAAGGTTCGGAAAGTTGATGGTCCAACATGTTTATATCGTGTAGTTATAAAATCTACACCTCATATACCTAGTGGAAAATCTTTGCCACCATAGTCCTATCAACCTTGATATGTGGATGCACCTGAGATACAATCCTCTAAGGTTTCCCAAGTGAGTTCCTTCTTAAGAAGATGAATCTATAATATCTGGAACTTGGAAAAGTGTTTGACAATACTCAAATATCTTGAAGTAACATTATATTTGTAAATTCTGAGAATTTTCCTTTGATTTTTTCAAGCATAAAAAGTTCTGACGGAGTGTTCTTACTATGGAAAGTTTGAAAGTCCTAAATAATATCGATCTCAAAGCCTAGTTAACACTTCTTATTTTGTACCCTTACATTTAAAATTATCTCGCGTGAATTTTTTTACACGCCCCCTAAGAAACATCCATGAGAAATAATTTCTTACTATTTTATCCTTATTTATGTATTGAGACATCATTTCCCTTCATTTGATGTTTACTCTAGTTGTGTGTCATCTTTACACAATTTACACATATGAAAAGAAACATATGTGTCATCTTTTTACCCGGTTTTTGTCTTTTTTTTATCTGTAAGTCGGCTTAGCGAATTCAAATCCTAAGAGGATTTCCATGAAAGAAGCATCCTTAGAGTGCGTGTTTAGCCTTCTTGGAGTCATTGATGTTTCTAAAATGGATAAATCCAAACCAGAGAGAGGTATATGTCGTTACGCTCTCAAGTGGACCAACGTTCTCGAATAAAGACAATAGGGAAACATCGATAATGTTAGGGGTAAGATTACACACGCATAGAAGATTGTTCGATGGTATTTCTCTTGGCGCCATAAATGGACAAATTTAACCCTCTAGTTTATGTTTGTTTTCCGTTCTTCTCATAAGATCGTGGTATTAATCTTGTAAAGATTCAACCCATTGATCTAAGAAAAGGATAAGAAAGTTTGGTTAAAGAGGAGTATATCAACGATACTTGTCTTGAAAGAGCTTGAAGGAAAAATATGGAAACAGAGTGCATCAAGTTTAGGGTAACAAAGTCTCGGTCAGAGATGTGAGTCTAATCTGATTTTATTTTGTCTCCTATTCTAGTTGGCCTTATTTGTGGGCCTATTCGATCTGATATATCCTTGGTCCAATCTTTTATTTTTAACAATATTTAGGTAATAGGCTCTTTGGTTTTTTTTAAGTTGTTCTCTTTCTTTATAATAAGATTTATAGGTTTAAGAGGGTTTGGATCAAGACGGGTAAGAAAAATCTCACCATTTTATTTACTTATCTATATCTAAGACACAAATTTGGGTTAGGGAATAGCCAAGCAATTTCCTTTGCAGATTCAAACACGCTCACAAGGTGCACAATAAGAATAAGGCTAATAGAGACTTCATAAGGGACCATTTGAGCTGCAGATCTTAATGCTCCTATGGAGGCATATTTCGAATATAGAGGAATGAAAGTTCTCAATATGAATCTAATTTATCATATCCTTTTATGAACCGTACGAGCACATCTTTTGTTACCCCCCTCCCCTACCGCCTTTACGACTCTATACCCCAACCCAACTTGAACTAGCCCTAATTCCTTTCTTTCTATTCCTCGATAAGCAGACCGTGGGAGCATGTGGGCCAATATCTGTTTTCGATTGATAGAAATCATCTCTCTTTTGTCCCTCCAAACCGAACTTGCCAAAAAAATCACAATAGAAAAATTTCGTCTTGCCAGGAGAGTTGCGTTAGAGACATCTTTATCTTAGAAGGAGGCTTCGTCGTCCGACTCCTCATAACTAATGTTAGGATCGGCTGGAATTATGCACACTTTCCCTAGATTTTATAACTTGAAACAGTTACTTCACTAACTCGGGGACAATTATTTGTCCATCTTCTCACATTAAGTGGTAATTAATTAAACTTATACATTACTAGTAATGTATATAAACTTGAACTAAATTTTCCTCTTTAATAATGGGGAGGCCTCAAAAATTGATTGAGAAATGTTTTTCATTGGTCATTTTTTATAGTAATTTCAAATTCAAAATCATATAAAATTTAGAAAGATAAAATAACATGCAATCACTAACAAACAGTAAACAAAATGACTCATGGATGAAATAAATCAAAGTGTAACAAGATTGTCAATAAAATTGAGCAGCAACTAAACAATAGCATGGCAGTATATTAACAATTAATTTTTAAAACTAGACAAAATGATAAAACAAAATCAAATAATAGCATTGACACATATTTAGTAGAAAACATAAACACATATTTAACTAAACAATATAATAATAGTTCAAAATAATAATAAAAAGTTACTAAGTTAGTTGTGAATGACATAATAATTAATGGAAATTAGAAATTGTGCAAAACCAACCTTAGTTGTGAATGACATAATAATTAATGGAAATTAGAAATTGTGCAAAACCAACCTACTAACAATAGTAATCACTCATACAACAACATAGCAAGAATGAACAACAGCAAAAATAGAATGAATAAAATCAAGGCACCGTAACATTATGGAGTTTATTAGAGAAACACAAGGCTAAAGTGAAAACTTAACAACAAAATTAATGTAAAACAAGGAAAAATAGAGATATCAGAGTCACCAAAGAAGATGAAAGAAAGGTAGTGAGCCGGATACCGTTCGCCGATGGTATTTGCAGCGGGGTCTGGTTGCTCGATGTGGTGTTGTTGGTTGTTGTCTGACAAACCTATGCTGCATATTTTAACTTGCTGACTACCTACAAAACAAACAAAAGACACGAAAATGGGGAAAAAGGAAGGGAGACAGTGGTGATGTGGGTCTGTTTTCGATGGATTTATTAGGTTTTTGGGTGGATTTGGTTGGGGTTTTGTGGTGGAATTGAGGTGGTTTCGAGTTGGCTGTTCTCCGGTGTTGTTACTTCACCGGAGAATATCAAGAGAATGGGGGTTTTTGGTGGTTGTCGAGGTTTTTAAGAGATGGTTGGGTGTGGGTTTTGCTGGAGTAGTAGAGCAAAGGGAGGGATGGTCTTGAAATTGGGGCGGGGGGGGGGGCTGCTTGGTTGAACCTTGTGTAAGACCGTGAGAATGAAGGCGGATTGGTTGGGGTTTCATGTGTGTTTTTGCCGATGGGTTTGGAGCTTGGTGGTGGTGGCGGTTGAGAGGGAAAAAATGGAAGAAAAAGCTTTTAAGATTTTGTCAATTTTTGAAACTTCACACCACAATGAAAATTATTTTAACACTAAGTAAGACTTATTGAAAACAAACCACATTTATACAATATAATGAGCTTAAACTATGGGCTCAGGAACATGGGACAAAATTATTGGTTAATAAAATAGCTGTTAATCAATATATTTTTCGACTGTATTAAAAATACTAAAATGAATATTAACAAATAGTAATTAATCACATGTAAAAAAATAATTTAACAAACAATAATGATTTAATCAAATAGAGACAATATTCTTAACATATTCAACTAACTGTGACAAAAATAATGTAATCAAAATTAATTTATAAAAATCATAAAATTTGAGAAATAAGGAAAAGCATCGATAAATTAAATTAAATTTATAAAAAAAAATGTATTTTGAACTATTTAATGAATAAAACATAAAAGTATGAATTTAAAAAATGTGAGGTCAAAACTGGTTGTCAACATACTGGGCTTTACGAACTTACATGGCTCGGAAAGTCGGAGAAAGCATCAATTTAGATGTATAGTATTTATGTCGATACTATGATTCAAAGATAAATTTTGTTTCACATGGTGTGAAGCTTTGAAACATCTGCACTTATATTTCATCTCGTGCAAACATGAAAAAGATTTTGAATGTTGGTATTTGTGTTTTGTGTGGCTCACAAAAAAAGGAGTGGAAAAGATTTGTTGCATCGTATTGAATAAATCAAAGCAAAGGTATAGCTACTTGGTGAATTGTCTTTGTTTACTTACGATTCTATATATTTTCAATTTGAGGTTTACAGTTACCAGAATGACCAAATTGATAATCATAACAGCTTAAGAAAGGAGTCCGCATTCAAGATGCATTCAAAAAGGAAAACTGGTAAATTTTCTATCTTGTTTGTCATCATCTTTTTTTGTGTTTATCTATCACTTTGACTTGAATATCTGTATCTGAGCAAGATATTTCAGTTTGTGCAAATGTGGTTATTTTGCTTTAATTTTTGTCTATTTTAGTGCTTCCTATTGTCCCCAAGTACATAAAATACTTGTTGAAACTAAACATGTCATTCATCCTTTGATTCCGGTAGGGTGTCTTTCCTTGTGGTATGTTGCTGACTCTTCTTATTTCCATTTTTACACGAGTCAATCTCCTTGATTATGTTATACTCGTTTGTCAATCTTCCTTATTTCTGGAAGTGTGTGATTTCCTTTCTTAGATTTATGCCTTCTTTTCACAGATTTTGGATGTCTTATTTTTATTTTTATCTTGCACAGATCATTTAGGATTAGTATCATTATTAAAACATAAATTAAAATATAAGTTAATGAAGCAAATAAAACGTGTTACTGGTTTTCTACTTTTAGCAATACTGCTCAGATTTATTTGAGCATATATGTTAGGTTGATATATACATATATGGATGTTATTGTGCTTGTGATTCTTCTTGATGGACTTGATGTAAAACCATATTTTCTAATGATTATGTCTATATATTATGTCTTTCATATTTCTGGAATCCTGGTTCAGTGCTCAATTTGCTACTATTAACGAATCTTGTGGTAGTCCATACCCTACTCTATTTCTAATATCATGTAGGATTCTCTTAATTCTTCAAATTTTGGGCAATGGTTTTCATGAAGTTGTTTTCTGGCTCATTAGAATTTACAGCTAACTCTGGTACCTTGCAAGTTCAAAAACTTAGTCAGAAGCAAAAGACATTGGTTGGTTCTAATCTGATTAAACATTGATTACAAAGTTACCCTATGCATATGGGAGATACCATGTACACAGTAGAATGTGCCAGCGCATATTGTCATGAAACATTATATGATACATTGCTATGTGCCACTAATTTTAACCTTGGAGTCCAAATATTTTGTTTAGCTTGCTATTGGAGCAAGAGAATAGCATAATTTAGACTTTAAAGATGAACACCACATAGAGTTGCATTTTTATTATTCCTATACTTGTACGAGAAGCAAAAAAGTACACTATCACCATGTGCTCAACCATAAGGAGCGTTATATACCTCGTTATTAGTGGAAGTTCCTAACTTTAAAGTTAGATTATGTTTTTCCCCTTTATAAATTAAAATGTTATAAAATATTTAATTATTTAAATATCCAATAGTACGGACAAGGTTCTAAAATGCCCTCTTAGCTATTTGAATTGGCACAAAATTACCCTACATCCATCTTTCTTGCTTCAATTACCCATGAAGTTAACCTTTTGGCTCAAAAATATGCTTGATGTAAACTTGTGGCTCATAATTTTCCTTATTTTTAACAACTCCTTGAAAGTAAAATTATTGAATATTTATTTATTATGTTGCCTAATCTGACTGGTTTGAATTGAGACCCTTCTCAAATAAGTAATTAAAACTACATATGATTCATATTTTGACCCATAAAGCTTGAAAATAGTATTCAAAAAAATATCAATTTCATGATATCTTCATATAGACCTATTTCAAATCAACCCCAATTAATTATAGCCCAATTTATAATTGGAGATCTAACTGAAGTCGATACTCGCCCGGTTTGATTGTCTGTCTAAAAAAATATTAATATTCTTTATTAATATTTTTTTTTCTATCAATTATCCAATTGTTTTGTTAATTTCCCTCTTCTTCTTCTTTTTTATATAAAAAAAATCACTTATTCTTAATTAAGATATCAAGGATTCAAACTTGAAATGAACATACATGTTCATATTCTTTCTGTATTATTTTTATGTTGGGAGGGGATAACAAAAAAAGTTATTTTCATTCTTTTATTTTGAATTTTGGATACACCCAAAAGAAAAAATTAAGGTATACGTATACATAGTTGCTTAATTAAATCTTCTACTATTGAACTAACTATTCGTAAATGAATGTCGTTGTTATTTTTCTTCTTTTTTCAAAAATATTAAAATTTAAAATGATGGACAAGATACAAGACGAAAAAAAACTAGCCAAACATATGAGCCCATATATTATGTAATTTCAAATTATTTTAATGGAGAAGGGCCTAAAAGTCCCTTAAACTATGAGATTTGGTATAAATTTACCCTTCATCCAGTGTATGAGTGTGGACAGTTAGAAATAAGGTTATTATTGAGCCAAAAAGTTGACGCCGTGCATATTTGGGGACCGAAAGGTGGATGGAAGATAATTTTGTGCCATTTCAAATAGTTGAAGGGCATTTAATGCCCCTCTCCGTAAATACTATATAGTTTTAATTACATAAATATGTAATGACCTTTTGAATTCATTCAATAAATTCTTAATTAAATATCTTATTGAATAATAGTATTTAAATTACATAAAAGGGTGGTTAAGCAAGAAATCATTAAGTTAAAAAGTTTAATTACATACTCATAAAATATGATGGATTGTTATACCTAATACTTAAACAATAACAAATAAAAAAGCAAATTTTAGATGTTCGTCTGTAAATCGTAAGTTTTGTACGTGATTGAACCTATAATATTTTGGTATATATATATATTTATATGAATATATATATTACTAATAAATATTATTCCTTAGAGAAATAAAGCTCCAAGATAAACATATACGAATGTACATGGTACTTTATGGTGCAATAAATAAATAAATAAATAATATTGTAGTCAAGTCTTTTCATCTACTCTTATTGGAATTCTTTAAGAGAAACTCATCAAAACAATAACGGAAGAATTAATTTGTCGAGTACTATATTATTATTATGTAGCTAGGCCTTTTTGTCTACACTTATTAAAATATCAGTTAATGTATTTAATATTTTAGAAAATTGTTCTACCTTTTGTGTTTCTAACTTAATTGCATTGCAGCAATATATTTGTATCAATTCATATCAAGTACTTCCAATTTGAAAATAATGTAGCATGAATTTTGGGATTACAATTTAGATGGAAGAATTTTTTTTTTTGACAAAATTCTTCCTTTGGTTGGTATAGCACGATTCTTTATTTGTTTTCAATTGATTTTTGATGTGCATAGCAAATTTTGTCATTCCTTTTGACAGAACATCAATTTGTTAGCTGACTTTTTAGTATTTGTCATCTTTTTGAAATATTTTGATGTAGTGTTGTTGCTTCATTTGTAATTCTACTTACTTGATATGAGCATGAGTTTATCTTGTAGTGAAATTATGTTTTTGAAGTTATTATAATTTTTGCTGCCTCTCACTATGCATATTCTTTTATTATTATACTCTTATTGTTTCCCTTTTTTAGGTATGTAAAAGGATATATAAACTTTAGTTCTTATACCTTTACTCGATATTAGTAGTTCACTATGTCAAATTTATCTCAATTTAGCATAATAAAGACGTAAAATCTAAATAATAGTAAGTTGCAAAATTGTTGCATTCTTTCTCAATTCTTTTGTATAAAACTTTTTTATTCCAAAATTTTAAGTTTCTTGTAATCTAGTCAAAGCACGCTTCCTGTAATCGAGTTCCTAGCATAGTTTTTTGATAAATCTAAAGTGAAAAGACAACAATAATTATTTACTTAAAGAATAAGCTCATAAATATACTAGCTATCTTCTTATGGACCAATATTAAATTTAACAAAAGAAATATCTATACATTACCCTCAGAACAAATTTAGATAAATTTTATTATTTTAACATATAGTATATGGAGAATTATTGCTGTAATATGAAGTTTTAACTACATAAATCAGCCACAGAAGAAATTTCCTAGAGCTAGAGCTTGCAAGAGTATGAATTATATACTCTTTTCACAAAATTATTCCTTTTGTTGCTATAGCACGAATTTAGTAGGGTAGCATATCAGGTTTAATTTTATCGGATCCCGAATGATTCCCGACGTCCATTCGGAGACTTCGAAAAAAAATAGAAATAATCTAGTGCAGAGTTTTGGCGACTAGAAAAAGTATTTTTTAGCGACCAGAAGTCCTTTTAGCGACCAAATCTGCTAATATTTAAAGCCGAAAATCATCATTCAACCTTTATTTACTAAATATGATTTTTCTCCCATTTTAGCTCTATTTTGGGTGATTCAAAGGCTGGGTTGCTTGAAATTGGCGTTGCTACGCATCGGAGTGCTCGGGGACTGTGGCGGCGGGCAACCTAAGTTTGACGTAATTTTCGAGTTCTAGATTCCATCCTCTTTTCTTCTTTAGCTTTAATTGTGATTTAAATGCATGGGCTGATTCCAGGTTGTTCCGACTCCCAAATTTTATTCCATTTTGGGACACAAAATGGAGGGGGTAAAATGAACCTTTTCACAGAGTCAATTTTGGGATCCCCAGTGGATGTCCTATAATCCCGTTTTAGACCCAATTTTTGATCCGTATCTAAAAAATATGATTGTTGTGTCAAAAAGACCGTATTGATGTAGTGATTCTATTTTTGATAGTGTTGCATAGTTCTGAGGCCGTGCAGAAGAGAAAAGCTCTGACAACGTATTTTGGAGCGAGTAGGGTCGACCTGCTCGTAGGCTACGACCTCCCTCTCCTTATAATGAGCATGATTAAGTAATTATATGTTTATTTGTTTGAATTTGGGGTTGAATTGGTGGTTAATCATGTTAAATTCCTAGAATCCATGATTAAGGCTATTTATCAAGTTTTCTGGTGGTTGAAACATGTCTATTATATTTGTTGATCATCCTTACCTTGTGGTGTGACTTATTTGTGATTTTTAAATATTGTTGGAGCATGTTTGGCCTTAGCCTAGGATTAGGCTAGTGATTGCATTAACTTGCTTCCTTTTGGTGTTGTTAGGCATTGTAGTCTCTCCGATGACAGTCCGGACGGCTTATCTCCTACAGACTGATGTAACAGACCCGAGTTTAATAGTTTGGGCCTTAGCTAGGCAGTAACACTACTCTTTGTATAATATAATCATAAATCCTCTATTTCCGTCGGTTTCGATGTCTCTAATGCTTGGTGTGGAAATTACTAGTCAATTCTAGTTGGATATGGTTAAGGCTAGAGTGATTTGTTGATAGCACTCGAATTGGGGGTACTCCTCGGGACTTCTTATTCCATTCTATATTGTTCCTTGTACATGTCGGGCTTATGGGAGTCTGCTTGGGTTTTACTTTTATCTTGGGTGCGAATGTAACTTTTGGGTTTATGGGAACCCGGTCAGATTTAAAAAGTTATTTTCCTTTTCTTTGTATGTCAATACACTTCTGTGCATACTTGTTAGCTTTCTCGTTCCTGTTTATGGTATTGTTTTAGATTCTCGCATTTCTGTAACGACCTTTTCCCGTCGTTATAGAAAATCCATAGGGGAAAAATTTTCGGTCAGAAAACTTTTTTTAGTAACTTGAGAATTCCTAGCCTAGTCCAGATTTGGACAAAATCAGAGTCAGTGAGGTCTAGGGAAATCTGGTAACAAATGAGAGATCTAATAATGCATTTGATCGCATTAGTGGATACCCAAGGAAATCGTACGACTTTACAGAATTGAAATCAGGTGAGTAGAAGTCTAGAAACTAATCTTAGTGTGAACGGATAGTTGCTGAGTGTCATGGGTTGAAGATGTGTGGTGAAATGGGGGCTTGGAACTCTAAATTAGACTGTCTGTTTCCGTACAAGCCGCTAGGGCGGGATTATTTCTGCCAGGGCGGGGCAGCTGTGACGAGATGTGGCCCGTAATAGTGGCTCAATCTCATATTAAGTCGGAATTAAACCCAAAAACTGCCATTATTCTGCAAAATTAATTTTTGTGAGCTAGGAGACGACCCCAAGCAATTCTTGAAAAATTTTCACTATTCTTGAGGATAAATGTAAGGTTTTCGCTCCCCTATTCCTTCTTTCAATCTGTAGAACGTAAAAGCTTGATTGTATAACGTTGGGGAGGGTTTAGAACGGTTTTGGATGATGGGAGAAGCCCTCGCTGCACCATAAGATCATAATTTAGGTGAAAAGACAACAAATGGGCATATCTCAATAATACAAACTCAGAATCGCACAAACTCAGCGGCGTTGGAAAGATTATTCCAACATCTTTCCTACAATATCTAGAACCACACCTAATTCATCCTGATCTAGGAGTTATGGTTGTTTGAAGCTGTCAAAAACTCAACTTTACATACTTAACAAATTTCCAGATTTTATATTCTTTCCAAAAATGGTTATTTCCAATTCCTAACTTCTTCCTAGTTATTTCAAATTGGCGAGATGTTACAGCTATTATATTAGGTTTCTAACTACATAAATCACCCACCAAAGAAAGTTCCTATAGGTAAAGCTTGCAAGGGTGTGTGTATATTCACACTTTCTCTATTGTTTTGTACATGTGCATTGTAATGACCCTCCAGTTCATTTTCGCCTTAATGACTTGTTGGCCCTGACTCTTCAGTCTCTTGGTCATTCGTTTAGGTTTTATTCCCATTCCCCCATTATGGAGCTTTTGAAAATTGAAAAGTTGACTTTAGTCCAAACATCAGGTAAATATCCTCAGAATGGAATTCTGACGGTTCCGTCAGCTCTGGAATGGTTATTTTATGCTAGTGGCATGGTTGGTTCGAATCCCAAGGCTTCTAGCGTGAGATTGTGCCATTAGGCATTTTAGCGTCTAAGTTTTGGCCTAAGTTTGACCTAGGTCAACATTATTGGTAAACGTGCTCGGATTGAAATTTTGTCAGTGCGGTTAGCTCCAAAATGTCGAGTTTGGTCTAGAAGGACCTTTAGTTTGGGTCCTAAGGCTTCTAGTGAGGGTTTGAGTACTTGGTCGAGCTAACGAAACGCTTAAAGTACTTGAGTTTACTTTGGTCTACATTCGGAGAATCAGTTGTCGTATGCGAATTCCATCAGCACCATTAATTAAAGAATGTTAAATTTTTTCTAGTTGGACCTTTTGCTTATGTCTTGAGTTCTTCATTTTGATATTTGTGTGTTTAGAAAAAAAAGTTTAATTTTAGGCCTAATGGGTCCCGATGGGTTATTTCTATTATAATAATCTTTGTACGAAAATTTGACAATTCCATTAATTCCCGAATGCCGAATTTAGTGGGGTTGCATATCTGGTTTATATTTTATCGGATCCCGAATGCATCCCGACGTCCATTCGGAGACTTTGAAAAAAATAGAAAAAATCTGGTGCAGAGTTTTAGCTACTAGAAAATGTATTTTTTAGCGACCAGAAGTCCTTTTAGCTACCAGATTTGCTATTATTTAAAGCCGAAAATCATCATTCAATCTTTATCCCCTATCAGTTCTGGATGAGCTTCAGGTTTATGGATTGGTTCGGTTTGAGTTCGCGAAAAGTTGTGGCAATCTTGGAAACATTGTCGGGTCTTCTTATTCCATTCTATATTGTTCCTTGTACATGTCGGGCTTATGGGAGTCTGCTTGGGTTTTAATTTTATCTTGGGTGCGAGTGTAACTTTTGGGTTTATGGGAACCCATTCAAATTTAGTTAGTTATTCTCCTTTTCTTTGTATGTTAATACACTTCTGTGCATACTTGTTAGATTTCTCGTTCCTATTTATGGTATTGTTTTAGATTCTCGCATTCTGTAACGACCTTTTCCCGTCGTTATAGAAAAACCATAGGGGAAAAATTTTCGGTCAGAAAACTAATCAGAGTCAGTGAGGTCTAGGGAAATCTGGTAACAAATGGGAGATCTAATAATGAATTTGATCGCATGAGTGGATACCCAAGGAAATCGTACGACTTTAAAGAATTGAATTCAGGTGAGTGGAAGTCTGGAAACTGATCCTAGCGTGAACGAATAGTTAGAGAGTGTCAAGGGTTACAGGTGTGTTGTGAAATGGGGGCTTGGAACTCTAAATTAGACTGTCTGTTTCTGTGCAAGCCGCAAGGGCGGGATTATTTCCACCAGGGCGGGGCTGCTGTGACGAGATGTGGCCCGTAGTAGTGGCTCAATCGCAAATCAAGTCGGAATTAAACCCAAAAATGCCATTATTCTGCAAAATTAATTTTTGTGAGCCAGGAGACGACCCCAAGCAATTCTTGAAATTTTTTCACTATTCTTGAGGCTAAATGTAAGGTTTTCGCTCCCCTATTCCGTCTTTTAATCTGTAGAACGTAAAAGCTTGATTGTATATCGTTGGGGAGGGTTTAGAACGGTTTTGGATGATAGGAGAAGCCCTCGCTGCACCATAAAATCATAATTTAGGTGAAAAGACAACAATAATTATTTACTTAAAGAATAAGCTCATAAATATACTAGCTATCTTCTTATGGACCAATATTAAATTTAACAAAAGAAATATCTATATATTACCCTCAAAATAAATTTAGACAAATTTTATTATTTTACCATATAATATATGGAGCATTATTGCTGTAATATGAAGTTTTAACTACATAAATCACCCACCGAAGAAATTTCCTAGAGCTAGCGCTTGCAAGAGTATGAATTATATACTCTTTTCACAAAATTCTTCCTTTTTTTGCTATAGCACGATTCTGTTTTTTTCAATTGATTTTTGATGTGCATTACTAATTTTGTCATTCCTTTTGACACAACATCCATTTGTTAGGTGACTTTTTCGTATTTCTCATCTTTTTGTAATATTTTGATGTAGTGTTTTTGCTTCATTTGTAATTCTATTTACTTGATATGAGCATGACTTTATCTTGTAGTGAAATTATGCTTTTGAAGTTATTATAATCTTTGTGGCCTCTCACAATGCATATTCTTTTGTTACTATACTCTTATTCTTTTTCCTTATTTTTTTAGGTATGTAAAAGGTAATAAATTTATTTCTTGTTATTTTATTCGGCATGAATAGTTCAGTAAGTCAAATTTATCTCAATTTAGCATGTTCAAGAAGTAAAACCTAAATAATAGTAAGCTGCAAATTCCTG
The DNA here is from genome assembly GCA_036250405.1 of Solanum raphanifolium. Lineage (NCBI taxonomy): Eukaryota > Viridiplantae > Streptophyta > Magnoliopsida > Solanales > Solanaceae > Solanum > Solanum raphanifolium. Next base: position 41,652 of record JAJOOE010005453.1, on the reverse strand, counting down.
CATGCTTTCTCAATTCTTTTGTATATATTTTGTTTTCTCTAAAGTTTTAAGTTTCTTCTAATCTAGTAAAAGCACGATTCTTTTAATCAAGTTCCTAGCATAGTTTTTTGTTGAATCTAAAGTAAAAAGACAACAATAATTATTTACTGAAAGAATAAGGGCATAAATATACTAGCTATCTTCTTATAGACCAATATTATATTTAACCGAATAAAAAAAAAATAAAAATATATATATATATTATCAACAAAATAAATTTAGATAAATTTTATTATATTATCATATAGTATATTGATCATTATTGCTATTGTCACTTCCCGAGCCTACACCCTGGACGTGGCTGGCAGCCGAAAACCATTGTTTTCCCAAGCGAACCCTTGGTTTGGCTTACTTACTCAGCATAAGACTCTAAGCAAAATAAAAATAATAAAATGCACTTACTCAATTGTTTAATAAAATAACTTAGAATGTTGAAAAGTCAACATCTAACTTGGCCAAAATGGCAACTCGAGTCTTAACATATGAAATGATAATGTAAAGACAACTGAACTACTAACTATCTATGAAGCCTCTAAAACAAAGAGGGATGTCGGGACAAGACCCCTGATCATCCTAACAATGAAATACTGAAAGCAAATGATAAAAAGGAGTCCTCTGGAATGCAATGAGGCTCACCAACACACTCTTAGTGCTCAACTGGATAAATGAGGCACTGGACATCTCAGAAACTCTAACGAACTCAATAATTTGACGTAACGATCTCAGAAAGTTCTCAATTTCAGCCCAACTCAAGAACATTATCAAATTCAAGAATAGATATCAAGAACATCAACTTTCAAATTCTTTTAGGATGAATTCACGCTGAAATAAACATGTTTGGCATATGTGTGAACGAACCCAAAGTTATGAAAACCTCACGTATATCATGTAGGATTAATTCCATGGTCAAATCCACAACTAAATCTCACGATCTTGGTAAATCTTGAGCTTTTCTCCTCCTTTCTCTTCTTTTCTCTTTTCGCCAAGCCCTAGCGCGAATTTCAAAATTTTTAAACTGAAATTTTTTTGATTTTACCCCTATTTATTTTACTAAAGCGAATTACATTAATTGGGTAACGAAAAGACCAAACTACCCTTTCAAAATTCGGATTGAACATTTCCTTATTCGAACAACCTAACTTCTAATGGGCATATCTCAATAATACAAACTCAGAATCGCACAAACTCAGTGGCGTTGAAAAGATTATTCCAACATCTTTCCTACAATATCTAGAACCACACCTAACTCATCCTGCTCTAGGAGTTATGGTTGTTTGAAGTTGTTAAAAACTCAACTTTACATACTTAACAAATTTCCAGATTTTATATTCTTTCCAAAAATGGTTATTTCCAATTCCTAACTTCTTCCTAGTTATTTCAAATTGGCGAGATGTTACAGCTATTATATTAGGTTTCTAACTACATAAATCACCCACCAAAGAAAGTTCCTATAGTTAAAGCTTGCAAGGGTGTGTGTATATTCACACTTTCTCTATTGTTTTTTAGATGTGCATTGTAATGACCCTCCAGTTCATTTTCGCCTTAATGACTTGTTGGCCCTGACTCTTCAGTCTCTTGGTCGTTCGTTTAGGTTTTATTCCCATTCCCCCATTATGGAGCTTTTGAGAATTGAAAAGTTGACTTTAGTCAAAACAGCAGGTAAAAATCCTCAGAATGGAATTCTGACGGTTCCGTCAGCTCTGGAATGGTCATTTTATGCTAGTGGCATGGTTGGTTCGAATCCCAAGCTTTCTGGCGCGAGATTGTGCCATTAGGCATTTTAGCTTCTAAGTTTTGGCCTAAGTTTGACCTAGGTCAACATTATTGGTAAACGCGCTCGGATTGAAATTTTGTTAGTGTGGTTAGCTCCAAAATGTCGAGTTTGGTCTAGAAGGACCATTAGTTTGGGTCCTAAGGCTTCCAGTGAGGGCTTGAGTACTTGGTCAGGATAACGAAAAGCTTAAATGACTTGAGTTTACTTTGGTCTACATTCGGAGAATCAGTTGTCGTATACGAATTCCATCAGCGCCATTAACTAAAGAATGTTGAATTTTGTCTAGTTGGACCTTTCGCTTATGTCTTGAGTTCTTCATTTTGATATTTGTGTGTTTAGACAAAAAGTTTAATTTTAGGCCTAATAGGTCCCGATGGGTTATTTCTATTATAATAATCTTTGTACGAAAATTTGACAATTCCATTGATTCCCGAATGCCGAATTTAGTGGGGTAGCATATATAGTTTATATTTTATCGGATCCCGAATGCATCCCGACGTCCATTCGGAGACTTTGAAAAAAATAGAAAAAATCTGGTGCAGAGTTTTAGCTACTAGAAAATGTATTTTTTAGAGACCAGAAGTCCTTTTAGCGACCAAATTTGCTATTATTTAAAGCCGGAAATCATCATTCAACCTGTATTTACTAAACATGATTTCTCTCTCATTTTGGATCTAATTTGGTTGATTCAAAGACTAGGTTGCTAGAAATTGGCGTTGCTACGCATTGGAGTGCTCGGGAATTGTGGGGGCGGGAAACCTCAGTTTGAGGTAATTTTTGAGTTCTAGATTCCATCCTCTTTTTTTCTTTAGCTTTAATTGTGATTTAAATGCATGGGCTGATTCCAGGCTATTCCGAGTCCCAAATTTTATTCCATTTTAGGACACAAAATGGAGATGGTAAAATGAACCTTTTCACAGAGTCAATTTTGAGATCCCCGGTGCATGTCCTACAATCCCGTTTTACACCCAATTTTGGATCCGTATCTAAAAAATATGATTCTTGTGTCAAAAAAGACCGTACTGATGTAGTGATTCTATTTTTGATAGTGTTGCATAGTTCTCAAGCAGTGCAGAATAGAAAAGCTCCGACAACGTATTTTGGAGCGCGCGGGATCGATCTGCTCGTAGGCTATGACCTCCCTCTCCTTAGAATGAGCATGATTAAGTAATTGTATGTTTATTTGTTTGAATTTGGGGTTGAATTGGTGGTTAATCATGTTAAATTCCTAGAATCCATGATTAAGGCTATTTATCAAGTTTTCTGGTGGTTGAAACATGTCTATTATATTTGTTGATCATCCTTACCTTGTGGTGTGACTTATTTGTGATTTTTAAATATTGTTGGAGCATGTTTGGCCTTAGCCTAGGATTAGGCTAGTTATTGCATTAACTTTCTTCCTTTTGGTGTTGTTAGGCATTGCAATCTCTCCGACGACGGTCCGGACGGCTTATCTCCTACAGACTAATATAACAGACCCGAGTCTAATAGTTTGGGCCTTAGCTAGGCAGTAACACTGCTCTTTGTATAATATATTCATAAATCCTCTATTCCCGTCGGTTTCGATGTCTCTAATGCTTGGTGTGGAAAATACTAGTCAATTCTAGTTGGATATGGTTAAGGCTAGAGTGATTTATTTATAGCACTTGGATTGGGGGTACTCCTCGTGGTGATGGTTTGGCCGCCTATCCTAATTTTGCCCAATTCGCCTTTATTCGTGGTTCAAGTCTCCCAATTCACTCCACTGCGGGGCGGTTTAAGTCCTCGCCGTGGTATTATAGCCTGGGTTCAAGTCCTGGCTTTCTTTAGCAGTGGTTCAAGTCCACCACCATTTGCAGTCGTTATTCAAGTCCACTGCTCTTTACAGCTTGGTTCAAATTGATAGCTACTCACCTCAATTCAAGTCCTTGGTCATATTAATATGTCGTTCAAGTCTACAGTTATCCTTAGCCTTGGTTCAAGCCTACAGTTATTCCAAATCTCGGTTCAAGTCCTAGATCCTAAATCTTCTATCCGGTTCAAGTCCTTATCCCCTATCAGTTCTGGATGAGCTTCAGGCTTATGGATTGGTTCGGTTCGAGTTCGCGGAATGTTGTGGAAATCTTGGAAACATTGTCGGGTTTTCTTATACCATTCTATATTGTTCCTTGTACATGTCGGGCTTATGGGAGATTGCGTGGGTTTTACTTTTATCTTGGGTGCGTGTGCCACTTTTGGGTTTATGGGAACCCGGTCAGATTTAGTTAGTTATTCTCCTTTTCTTTGTATGTCAATATACTTCTGTGCATACTTGTTAGATTTCTCGTTCCTGTTTATGGTATTGTTTTAGATTCTCGCAGTTCTGTAACGACCTTTTCCCGTCGTTATAGAAAAACCATAGGGGAAAAAATTTCGGTCAGAAATCTTTTTTTAGTAACTTGAGAATTCCTAACCTAGTCCAGATTTGGATAAAATTAGAGTCAGTGAGGGCTAGGGAAATCTAGTTACAAATGAGAGATCTAATAATGAATTTGATCGCATGAGTGGATACCCAAGGATAGTTACTGAGTGTCATGGGTTGAAGGTGTGTTGTGAAATGGGGTCTTGGAACTCTAAATTAGACTGTCTGTTTCTGTGCAAGCCGCAAGGGCGGGATTATTTCCGCCAGGGCAGGGTTGCTGTGACGAGATGTGGCCCATAGTAGTGGCTCAATCGCAAATTAAGTCGGAATTAAATCCAAAAAATGCCATTATTCTGCAAAAATAATTTTTGTGAGCTAGGAGACGACCCTAAGCAATTCTTAAAATTTTTTCACTTTTCTTGAGGCTAAATGTAAGGTTTTCGCTCCCCTATTTTGTCTTTCAATCTGTAGAACGTAAAAGCTTGATTGTATATTGTTGGGGAGGGTTTAGACTGGTTTTGGATAATGGGAAAAGCCCTCGCTGCACTATAAGGTCATAATTTAGGTTAAAAGACAACAATAATTATTTACTTAAAGAATAAGCTCATAAATATACTAGCTATCTTCTTATGGACCAATATTAAATTTAACAAAAGAAATATCTATATATTACCCTCAGAATAAATTTAGATAAATTTTATTATTTTACCATATAGTATATGGAGCATTATTGCTGTAATAATTTCCTAGAGCTAGCGCTTGCAATAGTATGAATTATATACCCTTTTCACAAAATTCTTCCTTTTGTTGCTATAGCACGATTATTTTTTTTCAATTGATTTTTGATGTGCATTACAGATTTTGTCATTCCTTTTGACACAACATCCATTTGTTAGGTGACTTTTTCATATTTCTCATCTTTTTGTAATATTTTGATGTAGTGTTTTTGCTTCATTTGTAATTCTATTTACTTGATATGAGCATGACTTTATCTTGTAGTGAAATTATGCTTTTGAAGTTATTATAATCTTTGTGGCCTCTCACAATGCATATTTTGTTGTTACTATACTCTTATTCTCTTTCCTTTTTATTTTAGGTATGTAAAAGGATATAAATTTATATCTTGTTTTTTTATTCGGCATGAATAGTTCAGTAAGTCAAATTTATCTCAATTTAGCATGTTCAAGAAGTAAAACCTAAATAATAGTAAGCTACAAATTCCTGCATGCTTTCTCAATTCTTTTGTATACAACTTGTTTTGTCTAAAGTTTTAAGTTTCTTCTAATCTAGTAAAAGCACGATTCTTTTAATCAAGTTCCTAGCATAGTTTTTTGTTGAATCTAAAGAGAAAAGACAACAATAATTATTTACTGAAAGAATAAGCACATAAATATACTAGCTATCTTCTTATAGACAAATATTATATTTAACCGAAGAAATATATATATATTATCAACAAAATAAATTTAGATAAATTTTATTATATTATCATATAGTATATTAATTATTATTGCTATTGACACTCCCCGAGCCTACACCCCGGACGTGGCTGGCAGTCGAAAACCATTGCTTGCTCAAGCGAACCCTTGGTTTGGCTTACTTACGCAGCATAAGACTCTAAGCATTATAACAATGATCAAATGCACTTATTTAATTGTTTAATAAAATAACTTAGAATTTTTAAAAGTCAACATTTAAATTGGCCAAAATGGCAACTCGAGTCTTAACATATGAAATGATAATGTAAAGACAACTGAACTACTAACTATCTATGAAGCCTCTAAAACAAAGAGGGATGTCGGGACAAGACCCCTGATCATCCTAACAATGAAATACAGAAAGCAAATGATAAAAAGGAGTCCTCTGGAATGCAATGACGCTCACCAACAGACTCTGAGTGTTCAACTGGATAAATGAGGCGCTGGACATCTCAGAAACTCTAACCAACTCTTTAATTTGACGTAACGATCTCAGAAAGTTCTCAATTTCAGCCCAACTCAAGAACATTATCAAATTCAAGAATAGAAATCAAGAACACCAACTTTCAAACTCTTTTAGGATGAATTCACGCTGAAATAAACATGTTTGGCATGTGTGTGAACGAACCCAAAGTTATGAAAACCTTACATATATCTTGTAGGATTAATTCCTTGGTGAAATCCACAACCATATCTCACGATCTTGGTAAATCTTGAGCTTTTCTCCTCCTTTCTCTTCTTTTCTCTTTTCGCCAAGCCCTAGCTTGAATTTCAAAATTTTTAAAATGACCAAATTCTGATTTGACCCTTATTTATTTTAATAAAGCGAATTACATTAATTGGGTAAGGAAAAGACCAAATTACTCTTTCAAAATCCGGATTGAACATTTCCTTATTTGAACAAACCTACTTCAATTGGGCATATCTCAATAATACACACTCAGAATCGGACAAACTCAGCGGCGTTTGAAAGATTATTCCAAGATCTTTCCTACAATATCTAGAACCACACCTAACTCATCCTGATCTAGGAGTTATGGTTGTTTGAAGTTCTCAAAAACTCAACTTTACATACTTAACAAATTTCCATATTTTATATTCTTTCCAAAAGTGGTTATTTCCAATTCCTAACTTCTTCCTAGTTATTTCAAATTGGCGAGATGTTACAACTATTATATTAAGTTTCTAACTACATAAATCACCCACCAAAGAAAGTTCCTACAGTTAAAGCTTGCAAGGGTGTGTGTGTATTCACACTTCCTCTATTGTTTTGTACATGTGCATTGTAATGATCCTCCAGTTCATTTTCGCCATAATGACTTGTTGGCCCTGACTCTTCGGTGTCCTGGTCGTTCGTTTAGGTTTTATTCCCATTCCCCCATTATGGAGTTTTTGAAAATTGAATAGTTGACTTTAGTCTAAACATCAGGTAAAAATCCTTAGAATGGAATTTTGACGGTTCCATCAGCTCTGGAATGGTCATTTTATGCTAGTGGCATGGTTGGTTCGAATCCCAAGGCTTCTGGCGCGAGATTGTACCATTAGGCATTTTAGCTTCTAAGTTTTGGCCTAAGTTTGACCTAGGTCAACATTTTTGGTAAACGTGCTCGGATTGAAATTTTGTCAGCGCGGTTAGCTCTAAAATGTCGAGTTTGGTCTAGAAGGACCTTTAGTTTGGGTCCTAAGGCTTCCAGTGTGGGTTTGAGCACTTGGTCGAGCTAACGAAAAGCTTAAAGGCCTAGAGTTTACTTTGGTCTACATTGGGAGAATCAGTTGTCGTATGCGAATTCCATCAGCGCCATTAGCTAGAGAATGTTGAATTTTGTCTAGTTGTACCTTTCACTTGTGTCTTGAGTTCTTCATTTTAACATTTGTGTGTTTAGACAAAAAGTTTCGTTTTAGGCCTAATGGGTCCCAATGGGTTATTTCTATCATAATAATCTTTTTACGGAAATTTGACAATTCCATTGATTCACGAATGCCGAATTTAGTAGGGTAGCATATTTGGTTTATTTATATTGGATCCCGAATGAATCCCGACGTCCATTCCGAGACTTTGAAAAAAAGTAGAAAAAATATGGTGTAGAGTTTTAGCGACTAGAAAATGTAATTTTTACCTACCAAAAGTCCTTTTAGCGAACATATCTACTATTATTTAAAGACGAAAATCATCAGTAAACCTTTATTTACTAAACATGATTTCTCTCTCATTTTAGCTCTATTTTGGGTGATTCAAAGGCTGGGTTGCTTGAAAATGGCGTTGCTACGCATTGGAGTGCTCGTGGAGTGTGGTGGCGTGTAACCTCAATTTGAGGTAATTTTTGAGTTCTAGATTCCATCCTCTTTTATTCTTTAGCTTTAATTGTAATTTAAATGCATTGGATGATTCTAGGCCATTCCGAGTCCCAAATTTTATTCTGTTTTGGGACACAAAATGGAGGAGGTAAAATGAACCTTTTCACATAGTCAATTTTGGGATCCGCGGTGCATGTCCTACCATCCCATTTTAGACCCAATTTTGGATCCGTATCTAAAAAATATCATTGTTGTGTCAAACAGACCGTATTGATGTTGTGAATCTATTTTTGATAGTGTTGCATAATTCTGAGGCCGTGCAGAAGAGGAAAGCTCCGAAACGTAATTTGGAGTGCGCGGGGTCGACCTGCTCGTAGGCTACGACCTCCCTCTCCTTAGAATGAGCATGATTAAGTAATTGTATGTTTATTTGTTTGAATTTGGGGTTGAATTGGTGGTTAATCATGTTAAATTCCTAGAATCCATGATTAAGGTTATTTATCAAGTTTTCTGGTGGTTGAAACATGTCTATTATATTTGTTGATCATCGTCACCTTGGGGTGTGCCTTATTTGTGATTTTTAAATATTGTTGGAGCATGTTTGGCCTTAGCCTAGGATTAGGATAGTGAATGCATTAACTTGCTTCCTTTTGGTGCTGTTAGGCGTTGTAATCTCTCCGATGTCGCTTCGGACGACTTATCTCCTGTAGACTGATGTAACAGACCCGAGTCTAATAGTTTTGGCCTTAGCTAAGCAGCAACACTGTTCTTCGAATAATATATTCAAATAAATCCTCTATTTTTGTTGGTTTTGATGTCTCTAATTCTTTGTGTGGAAACAACTGGTCGATTCTAATTGGATATAGTTAGGTATAGAGTGATTTATTGATAGCACTCGGATTGGGGGTACTCCTCGTGGTAATGGGTTGGCCGCCTATCCTATTTCTACACAATTCGCCTGTATTCGTGGTTCAAGTCCACCAATTTAATCCACTGAGGGGTGGTTTAAGTCCTCGCCGTGGTATTATAGACTTGTTTCAAGTCTTGGCTTTCTTTAGCAGTGGTTCAAGTCCACCACCATTTGCAGTCGTTATTCAAGTCCACCGCTCGTTACAACTTGGTTCAAATCGATAACTACACACCTCGATTCAAGTCCTTGGTCATATTAATATGTGGTTAAAGCCCTCAGTTATTCCAAATCTCGGTTCAAGTCCTAGATCCTAAATCTTCTATCCGGTTCAAGTCCTTATCCCCTATCAGTTCTGGATGAGCTTCAGCCTTATGGATTGGTTCGGTTCGAATTCGCAGAAAGTTGTGGAAATCTTGGAAACATTGTCGGGTCTTCTTATTCCATTCTATATTGTTTATTGTTCATGTCAGGCTTATGGGAGTCTTCTTGGGTTTTACTTTTATCTTAGGTGCGAGGTAACTTTTGGGTTTATGGGAACCCGGTCAGATTTAGTTAGTTATTCTCCTTTTCTTTGTATGTTAATACACTTCTGTGCATACTTGTTAGATTTCTCATTCCTGTTTATGCTAGTGTTTTAGATTCTCGCATTTCTGTAAAGACCTTTTCCCGTCGTTCTAGAAAAACCATGTGGGAAAAATTTTCGGTCAGAAAACTTTTTTTTAGTAACTTGAGAACTCCTAGCCTAGTCCAGATTTGGACAAAATCAGAGTCAGTGAAGTCTAGGGAAATCTGGTAACAAATGAGAGATCTAATAATGAATTTGATAGCATGAGTGGATACCCAAGGAAATCGTACGACTTTACAGAATTGAATTCAGGCGAGTAGAAGTTTGGAAATGGATCTTAGCGTTAACGGATAGTTACTGAGTGTCATGCGTGGAAGGTGTGTTGTGAAATGGGTGCTTGGAACTATAAATTAGACTGTCTATTTCTGAGCAAGCTGCTAAGGTGGGATTATTTTCGCCAAGGCGGGGCTGCTGTGACGAGATGTGGCCCGTAGTACTGGCTCAATCGCAAATTAAGTTGGAATTAAACCCCAAAAATGCCAATATTGTGCAAAATTAATTTTTGTGAGCTAGGAGACGACCCCAAGCAATTCTTGAAAGTTTTTCACTATTCTTGAGGCTAAATGTAAGGTTTTCGCTCCCCTATTCTGTCTTTCAATCCGTAGAACGTAAAAGCTTGATTGTATATCGTTGGGGAGGGTTTTGAATGGTTTTTGATGGTGGGAGAAGCCCTCGCTACACCATAAGATCATAATTTAGGTGAAAAGACAACAATAATTATTTACTTAAAGAATAAGCTCATAAATATACTAGGTATCTTCTTATGGCCCAATATTAAATTTAACAAAAGAAATATCTATATATTACCCTCAGAATAAATTTAGATAAATTTTATTATTTTACCATATAGTATATGGAGCATTATTACTGTAATATGAAGTTTTATCTACATAAATCACCCACCGAAGAAATTTCCTAGAGCTAGCGCTTGCAAGAGTATGAATTATACACTCTTTTCACAAAATTGTTCCTTCTGTTTCTATAGCACGATTCCTTTTTTTTCAATTGATTTTTGTTGTGCATTACTGATTTTGTCATTCCTTTTGACACAACATCCATTTGTTAGGTGACTTTTTCGTATTTCTCATCTTTTTGTAATATTTTGATGTAGTGTTTTTGCTTCATTTGTAATTCTATTTACTTCATATGAGCATGACTTTATCTTGTAGTGAAATTATTCTTTTGAAATTATTATAATCTTTGTGGCCTCTCACAATGCATATTCTATTGTTACTATACTCTTATTCTTTTTCCTTTTTTTTAGGTATGTAGAAGGATATAAATTTATTGCTTGTACTTTTATTCGGCATGAATAGTTCAGTAAGTCAAATTTATCTCAATTTAGCATGTTCAAGAAGTAAAACCTAAATAATAGTAAGCTGCAAATTCCTCTATGCTTTCTCAATTCTTTTGTATAGAACTTTTTTTCTCTAAAGTTTTAAGTTTCTTCTAATCTAGTAAAAGCACGTTTCTTTTAATCAAGTTCGTAGCATAGTTTTTTGTTGAATCTAAAGTGAAAAGACAACAATAATTATTTACTAAAAGAATAAGCTCATAAATATACTGGCTATCTTCTTATAGACCAATATTATATTTAACAGAAGAAATATCTATATATTATCAACAAAAATAAATTTAGATAAATTTTAATATGTTATCATATAGTATACTGATCATTATTGCATTAATTGGGTAAGGAAAAGACCAAATTACCCTGTCAAAATCCGGATTGAACATTTCCTTATTCGAACACCCCAACTTCAACTTCAAAAACTCGCACACCTAACTCATCCTGATATAGGAGTTATGGTCAGTTGAAGTTGTCAAAAACTCTACCTAACATACTTAACAAATTTCTAGATTTTATATTCTTTCCAAAAATGGTTATTTCCAATTCCTAACTTCTTCCTAGTTATTTCAAATTGGCGAGATGTTACAGCTATTAAATTAAGTTTCTAACTGCATAAATCACCCACCAAAGAAAGTTCATATAGCTAAAGCTTGCAAGGGTGTGTGTGTATTCACACTTTCTCTATTGTTTTGTACATGTTCATTGTAATGAACCTCCAGTTCATTTTCGCCTTAATGACTTGTTGGCCCTAACTCTTCGGTCTCCTGGTCGTTCATTTAGGTTCTATTCCCATTCCCCCATTATGGAGATTTTGAAACTTGAATAATTGACTATAGTCAAAACATTAGGTAAAAATCCTCAATATGGAATTCTGACGGTTCCATCAGCTCTGGAATGGTCATTTTATGATAGTGGCATGGTCGGTTCGAATCCCAAGGCTTCTGGCGCGAGATTGTGCCATTAGGCATTTTAGCTTCTAAGTTTTGTCCTAAGTTTGACCTAGGTCAACATTTTTTGTAAACATGCTCGGATTGAAATTTTGTCAGCGCGGTTAGCTCCAAAATGTCGAGTTTGGTCTAGAAGGACCTTTAGTTTGGGTCCTAAGGCTTCCAGTGTGGGTTTGAGCACTTGGTCGAGCTAACAAAAAGCTTAAAGGCCTAGAGTTTACTTTGGTCTACATTCGGAGAATCAGTTGTCGTATGCGAATTCCATCAGCGCCATTAGCTAGAGAATGTTGAATTTTGTCGAGTTGTACCTTTCGGTTGTGTCTTGAGTTCTTCAATTTGATATTTGTGTGTTTAGACAAAAAGTTTTGTTTTAGGCCTAATGGGTCCGAATGGGTTATTTCTATCATAATAATCTTTTTACGGAAATTTGACAATTCCATTGATTCACGAATGCCGAATTTAAGGGGGTAGCATATTTGGTTTATTTTTATTGGATCCCGAATGAATCCCGACGTCCATTTCGAGACTTTGAAAAAAAGTAGAAAAAATCTGGTGCAGAGTTTTAGCGACTAGAAAATGTAATTTTTACCTACCAAAAGTCCTTTTAGCGACCAGATCTACTATTATTTAAAGCCAAAAATCATCATTAAACCTTTATTTACTAAACATGATTTCTCTCTCATTTTAGCTCTATTTTGGGTGATTCAAAGGCTGGGTTGCTTAAAAATGGCGTTGCTACGCATTGGAGTGCTCGTGGAGTGTGGTGGCGGGCGACCTCAATTTGATGTAATTTTCGAGTTCTAGATTCCATCCTTTTTTCTTCTTTAGCTTTAATTGTAATTTAAATGCATTGGCTGATTCTAGGCTGTTCCGAGTCCCAAATTTTATTCTGTTTTGGGACACAAAATGGCGGAGGTAAAATGAACCTTTTCACATAGTCAATTTTGGGAACCCCGGTGCATGTCCTACAATCCCATTTTAGACCCAATTTTGGATCCGTATCTAAAAAATATGATTGTTGTGTCAAAAAGACCGTATTGATGTTGTGATTCTATTTTTGATAGTGTTGCATAATTCGGAGGCCGTGCAAAAGAGGAAAGCTCCGAAACGTAATTTGGAGTGCGCGGGGTCGACCTGCTCGTAGGCTACGACCTCCCTCTCCTTAGAATGAGCATGATTAAGTAATTGTATGTTTATTTGTTTGAATTTGGGGTTGAATTGGTGGTTAATCGTGTTAAATTCCTAGAATCCATGATTAAGGCTATTTATTAAGTTTTCTGGTGGTTGAAACATGTCTATTATATTTGTTGATCATCCTCACCTTGGGGTGTGCCTTATTTGTGATTTTTTAATATTGTTGGAGCATGTTTGGCCTTAGCCTAGGTTTAGGATAGTGATTGCATTAACTTGCTTCCTTTTGGTGCTGTTAGGCCTTATAATCTCTCTGTCGTCGCTTCGGACGGCTTATCTCCTGTAGAGTGATGTAACAGACCCGAGTCTAATAGTTTTGGCCTTAGCTAAGCAGCAACACTGTTCTTCGAATAATATATTCAAATAAATCCTCTATTTTCGTCGGTTTCGATGTCTCTAATTCTTTGTGTGGAAACTACTGGTCGATTCTAGTTGGATATGGTTAGGTATAGAGTGATTTATTGATAGCACTCGGATTGGGGGTACTCCTCGTGGTGATGGGTTGGCCGCTTATCCTATTTCTACACAATTCGCCTCTATTCGTGGTTCAAGTCCCCCAATTCACTCCACTAGGGGGGGGGGGGGTTAAGTCCTTTCCGTGGTATTATAACCTTGATTCAACTCCTGGCTTTCTTTAGTGGTGGTTCAAGTCCACCACCATTTGCAGTCGTTATTCAAGTCCACCGCTCGTTACAGCTTGGTTCAAATCGATAGCTACTCACCTCGATTCAAGTCCTTTGTCATATTAATATGTCGTTCAAGTCTACAATTATCCTTAGCCTTGGTTCAAGCCCTCAGTTATTCCAAATTTCGGTTCAAGTCCTAGATCCTAAATCTTCTATCCGGCTGAAGTCCTTATCCCCTATCAGTTCTGGATGAGCTTCAGGCTTATGGATTGGTTCGGTTCGAGTTCGCGGAAAGTTGTGGAAATCTTGGAAACATTATCGGGTCTTCTTATTCCGTTCTATATTGTTCCTTGTAAATGTCGGTCTTATGGGAGTCTGCTTAGGTTTTAATTTTATCTTGGGTGTGAGTGTAACTTTTGGGTTTATGGGAACCCGATCAGATTTAGTTAGTTATTCTCCTTTTCTTTGTATGTTAATACACTGATGTGCATACTTGTTAGATTTCTCGTTCCTGTTGATGGTAGTGTTTTAGATTCTCGCATTTCTGAAAACTTTTTTTTAGTAACTTGAGAACTCCTAGCCTAGTCCAGATTTGGACAAAATCAGAGTAAGTGAGGTCTAGGGAAATCTGGTAACAAATGAGAGATCTAATAATGAGTGTGATCGCATGAGTGGATACCCATGGAAATCGTACGACTTTACAGAATTGAATTCAAGCGAGTAGAAGTCTGGAAACTGATCTTAGCGTGAACGGATAGTTACTGAATGTCACGGGTTGAAGGTGTGTTGTGAAATGGGGGCTTGGAACTCTAAATTAGATTGTCTGTTTCCGTGCAAGCCGCTAGGGCAGGATTATTTCCGCCTGGGCGGGGCTACTGTGATGAGATATGGCCCGTAGTAGTTGCTGAATCGCAAATTAAGTCAAAATTAAACCCCAAATATGCCATTATTTTGTAAAATTTATTTTTGTGAGGTAGGAGACGACCCCAAGCAATTCTTGAAAGTTTTTTACTATTCTTGAGGCTAAATGTAAGGTTTTCGCTCCCTTATTCCATCTTTCAATCCGTAGAACGTAAAAGCTTGAATGTATATCGTTGGGGAGGGTTTTGAAAGGTTTTGGATGGTGGGAGATGCCCTCGCTGCACCATAAGATCATAATTTAGATTTTGGGTTATTGGGTTTGTCATAATACGGGTAAATTAGACCTTAATTATTGATCCCCGTATTGAATTGTTTGTTTGTTTACCTAGAGCAAGCGAAAAGAATCCGGAAAGGGATGAATCAATCTTCTTAGAAGGATTAAAGCTTTGTTAGAGGTAGGTGATGATTGTGATTTCATGTTGGTGTGATGTATGTTAGTGATTCCTTCATTTTAGTGCATGTATTTATGCAAATGTTGCATTATTGATCACAATAATCGTAAATGAGTATGAATGAATGATTTTATGCCATGAATCAACATTTGATTGTATGATTATGAGACTGTACATTGTGATTGTGAATGTGATTGTGGCTTGGTGAATGGATCGGATGTTACGTCTCAACACACTAACTGTAATTGGGTTCCACGTTTCGGCACTTATATGGGATCGGGTGTCACGTCCAGCAGACTAACTTGGATCGAGTACCACGTACCGGTAAACTAACAGTTTGGGTGTGGTTTCTATGAGAGGGCTATTGAATTTTCATATTGATGTATTTTTTAGAATGCGGAATTGTCGTTGATCTTGAAATGATGACAGATATTGTATACGTTCAGTATATGCCTATGTTATTATGTTATGGTTACTTGGATATGTTTCACTTATTGGGATAGCCGCGTGATGCTACCAGTACACTGTGGTTATGTACTGATACTGCACTTTCTCTTTCTTTGTTGAGTACAGGGCATCTTCAGGCGGCTACTGACAGACCTCGTTTAGAGGACTAGTGATCGATTCGAATTCAAGGGTTAGCTAGTTCTTCCAGGCAGCCATGAGTTCTCGTTATGTTTAGTCCATTTCTATTCGGACATAGACTATTATATTAGATATTCTTATGTTTAGTTTGGGGTTGCACCGATTATCTTAGACCTGTCGTTAGTACATGTTTTGGTACATTGACTTTCAGGTTCTAGGCATATTTTCCGCATTTGTTTTGTTAGTCATTGTTATACTTTTGGAGTTTATTGGAACTCTATTTGACTATTGCATTTAAACCTATTTCCGTAACTTTAATTGTCTTAGTTTTAATTAGGTTGTGTAGTTCTTAGGTTAGCTAATTAGTACAAATGGTTCTCCAATCGGAGGGTTAGTATGGGTGCCAATCATGACGGTCAGGGTCGTGACAAAGTTGGTATAAGAACCCTACGTGTGTTTATCTCAATGTACCAAAATGAGTCTAGTAGATTCTTACGAAACGGTACGGAGAAATCTGTACTTTTCTTCGAGAGGCTATAGGACTTTAGGAAATCTCTTTGTTTTCTTTTGTCTCCTTTCGTGCTATTAGTTGGTTCCAATTGGTAGCTGGTAAATCCAAATTGGTATCTAATCTCATTCACAGTTCTGTCTAGAGATGGTTAAAACTAAGTTCAATGACGTTAGGATCGTAGCTTCCGTAAATTCGCCAACTAAGGAATCTGCAGCAAGAGATCGCGGTCGAGGCAGGGGTAGAGGAAGAGCTAGGGGTAGAGGCGGAGGAAGGGTAGCGCCTACTAGGGATAGAGCACCAGTTGAGAATACTCCCAGAAATGAGGCTCCTCCTTCACATCATTAATAGGTGAGGAGAATGTAGAGGTTGAGAATGAGGAGAATGTAGAGGTTGAGAATGAGGAGAATGTTGGACAAGAGGAAGAGGTGCAGGCACAGACTACATGTATTCCTCCCTTAGACCCAGTGTTAGCTCAATAGATTATGTCGTTCCTAAAAGGATTGGTTGGTCCTGGAGTGCTTCCCTCAGGTCTAAGCCAACCCTGCTAAATCATTTGCTACTAGCGCATGGCAGCCACACGCAATCAAGAAAACAAACAAGTATATCTCGGCTTAAATTTAAGCCCTCGGTCGGCAAGGCCCTTGTCAACTGATCTATAAAAGAAATAGCTACTCCTAGGAGATCATATAAATAAATAGCCAACTAACACAGAAGTCCTATTTAGGCCGTCGAGGCCACCATGATATCTATACCAAAACTGAAAGCAGGTATATATCAATAGAAAACATAAAATAGCTAACAAACATTAGCAAACCAACGAACTAGGCTAGTATGGCCATAATGTAGCTATACACTTCACACACTAGTATACAAGCCTCTAAGAGTAGTAAAAATTAGCGGAACAGGGCCCCAACCTACCCATAAAGATATATACAACAAAAGGTAACAAACCTCCCAACTCTGGTAGCTTCGGAGGAAAAGGGTTAGCCAATCAGATAGAAGTCAATCCTGTTGCTGAGGAGGTCTACTGGGTCGTCTGTCGAGACCTGGATGCATGAATGCAGCGCCCCCAAGGCAATGGGGTGTCCATAGAAAATAATGTACAAAGTATGAAAGACTATAGACTAAGTGAGCAAGTATCATAATATACTAAAAGAAATCACGTAAGGAAATCAAAATTTTAGATAAGTATGCTAACCTTCTACTGAATAAAGAAAATACAAAAATGATCTAACATCAACCTAACTAATCCCCCATAAGCTTAGCAGACAAAAATAACATACCACCTACCTAGGCCCCCATAAGCCCAGAAGGTGCCAAATAAATCTACAACCTTAACACACGTTGCCAATTAACGCTCGAAAGACCGTAGTACCTTCACGAAAGTTGTTCCTTATATCCTAAGCTTCACAAACACTATATATAAACAGCTGGTACACACCTATAAATAGTTCATAATTAATCTTAAATCGGCAGATTTGCCATATTGCCCCAACTTGTTGAAACATTCGTAGAAATTCATAAAAACAATCATAAAAGAGTCCAGAGATGATTACCTTAGTTAACCAAGTTTAAATATTGAAGAAACACCAATAACTATGAATTTATTTCTTTATAAACCAACTCCAAACGCAGCTAATAGAAAGAAAAAACTATTACCACGTGTAGAGATCACATTTCTAGGCATGGGGGCAACGTTTAATGGTAGAAATCATCAAAAACTAACCTTCATCATGCAAGAACTCCATAGGAACCCTCTCTTAAGCTTTCTCTCTGGTTTGGAAGTGAAACGAAATGTTTTCATGGCTTAAATCATTGAGTAAGCCGACATACCACATTTTTGACCCGACCCGGATCCTACACGGATTCTTCCCCGACAGTCCATACTAAAACCTTCATAACGTTTTACTTTGATCTCGGTTGGATACGGATTTTTGAGCGTTGCAAACTAGACTCGTAGTCCTTCTATTAATATAAGGTGATAGCCCTTCTAACTTTTTATAAATTTGGAGAAAATATCCAAGACATTTGACCTAAATTTAAGAGAAATCTTTAAAAAAGGAACTTACGATAACTTTTGCCAACTTTTATTTTACCGCATTTACCTAACTTCAAAACTTGAGATAAAACCCTTGAACACTTAAAGTATGACATACCACATCATTCTTAATATACTACCCACTCTCCTTGTATTTCCACAAAGATACAACTTAATTTAGATGTTTTGAAAAGTTGAGTTGTTACATATATACCCCAGACTTTGCGAGATCGTTAGAAGGATGAATTTATGGTTTTGGAGCTAGGTGACATTTATGTTGCTGCTTATGAGGCTACGTTCCATGCTTTGTCTAGATATGCTACGCAATTGGTTACTATTGAGGAAAAGAGGATCCTCCTATTTGTTAAGGGACAAAATCTTGAGTTGCAGGTATTGTCTGTTCATATGACCTCTGCAGGAAAAAGATTCAATGAGATAACAAATTTTGTGAAGAAAGTGGAGGGGGTGAGGTGAGATAGTCAGGTAAATGCATTGGCTAAGAAAGCTAAGAATACATGTAACTTTCAGGTTTCTTACTCTAGAGGTTCAGGGAGGCCAACACTTGCAGCCCGGCCAATTCAGTCCGCTAGGCCCATTTCTACAAGTAATTACTCAGGAAATCCACCTCAGAATTTGATTAAGGATAGTCAGGGAGCCGCACCTTTGACGAGCAGCAGGCTATCTTTTGATCGCACTTGTTATAATTGTGGAGAACCTGAGAATATGAGGAGAAATTGTCCACACCCGTGCATATTAGATTTCGTGCATCAGTAGACTAGAGCATTGGTACCCGCAAGCAATGGTAACAATGGTAGAGGACGTCCACAAGGTGGGTGAGGAGGAAATCAACGAGGTCATGGAGGTCGAAGAAATGGTAATGCAGGCAGAGGTACATTGTAGCTAGGAAAGTCGCCCGTCATGATGAGAGGGCTCAGTGTTATGCCTTTTCGGGCAAGACTGAAGAGGAGGCGTCTAATGCAGTGATCACTAGTACTATTCTTGTTTGTGACTGGATGACTAATGTGTTATTTGATCTGGGTTCTACTTATTCTTATATATCCGTTCAGTTTTCCTTGGGATTTGATATGATATGTGATGCACATGATGCCTCCATCCATGCTTCTACCCCTGTTGGAGTGTCTGTCATAGTCACCCATGTCTATCGTGCTTATCCTATTTTATTTATGGATTTTCAAACTTGGGTTGATTTGGTAATTTTGGACTCGACTGACTTTGATATAATCTTAGGCATGACTTGGTTTTCCCCCTGTTATGCTATGTTAAAATGTAATACTAAGTCTGTGCCTCTAGAAATTCCAACAATGAAAAACTTAGAGTGCGAAGGGGTGTACAAGCCTAAGCAAGCTACGATCATATCCTCCATTCATGCTAGGAAACTAGTAGGGCAGGGTTGTCTGGCTTATTTGGCTCATATTCGGGATGTTGAGGTAGAGTCTCCCTCTATTGAGTCCATTCATGTGGTGTCGGAATTTAGAGAACGGTTTCTTACTACTTTGCAAGGTATGCCTCCGGATAGAGATATAGATTTCTGCCTTGATTTGGAATATGGTACCCTCCCCATTTCTATCCCTCCTTATCGCATGGCTCCGGTAGAGTTGAGAGGAGCTTAAGGCTCAAATCCAAGAACTTCTTGATAAAGGTTTTATCCATCCCAGTGCTTCCCCGTGGGGTGCTCCTGTATTTTTTGTTAAGAAAAAGGTTGGTAGTATAAGGATGTGTATAGATTACCGAAAATTGAATAGGGTCACCATTTGAATCAAGTACCCATTGCCTCAAATAGATGATATTTTTGACCAATTGCAAGGTGCATCCATTTTTTTTATGATCGATTTAAGGTATGGTTACCATCAGTTAAAGATTAGGCCTGAGGATGTACCCACGATGATATTTAGGACCCGCTATGGGTACTATGAAGTTTTAGTAATGTCATTTGGGTTGACAAATGCACCTGCAACGTTAATGAGTTTGATGAATGGTGTGTTTAAACGATTTCTTGATTCATTTGTTATAGTTTTTATTATTGACATTTTGGTTTATTTGAAAAGTAAGGAAGAGCATATAGCTCAACTTCATATTGTTACGGTGTTCTTCGGAAACAAAAGTTGTATGCGAAATTTTCTAAGTGTGAATTTTTGTTGACTTTTGTTGCCTTTTTGGGGCATGCAGTTTCAAAAGAACGGGTAATGGTAGATCCACAAAAGAGTGAGGCAGTTAAGAGTTGGGTTATGCCTAGCTCTGTGACTGAAGTTAGGAGTTTTGTGCGGCTCACTAGCTATTATTGTGGATTTGTGAAGAACTTTGGTTATATTGCCACACATCAGACAAGATTGACCAAATCGTAGGTACCTTTTGAATGGACAGAAAAATGTGAACAGAGCTTTCAAAATCTCAAGACTCTTTTGACCACATCACCCATTCTAGCACTACTGGTGGAAGGTAAAGATTTTATTGCTTATTGCGATGCTTCACATTCGGGTTTGGATGATGTGTTAATGCAGGATACGAATGTTATAGCTTATGCATCGTGGCATTTGAAGGTGCATGAGAGGAATTACCCAACACATGATTTAGAGTTAGCAGCGATAGTATTTGCTCTTAAGATCTAGTGGCATTACCTCTATGGCATCAAGTGTGAGGTGCTTACTGATCATCGTAGTTTGTAGCATGTGTTTACTAAGAAGGATATGAATTTGAGACAGTGAAGGTGGATGGAGTTACTCAAGGATTATGATGTGACCATCCAGTATCATCTGGGTAAGGCTAATGTGGTTGCAGACGCGCTAAGTCGGAAAGCGGTAAGTATTTGCAGTCTAGCTTGCTTGAATGCATCCAAATGACCTTTGGCTAAGGAAATTCCGACCCTGCAGTTGGGCATGTTAGAGAAAGGTGGGGTGTTAGCAAGCATTGAAGTAAGGGCCACGTTCATTGAGGAAATCAAGGCCAAACAATTTGAGAATGAGCATTTGAAAGAGCTAAAAAATAAAACAGTGTCTGGCAAGGCACAAGAGACCACTCTTGATGCGGGAGGTGTGCTCAGTTTTAAGGGAAGGATTTCTATTCCTATATTGGGCAACTTGATTAAGAAATTATTGGCAGAATCCCATGGTTCGCGATATTCCATCATCCGGGTGTGACGAAGATGTACCGAGATTTGAAGCAACTTTATTGGTGGCCTGGCATGAATAAAGATATAGCGGAGTTTTTGGCTAAGTGTCAAAATTGCCAACAAGTGAAGTATGAACATCAATGGACTGCAGGTTTGCTTCAAAGAATGCCAATTCCAGAATGGAAGTGGAAAAAGATAGTTATGGACTTTGTGGTTCGTCTTCCCAAGACTTTGGGAAAGTTGGATTCTATTTGGGTAGTGGTTGACCGATTGACTAAGTCAGCCAATTTTATTCTAGTCAGAATAGATTATAATGCTTAACAATTAGCTAAAGTTTGTGTAAGGAGATAGTAATGTTGCACGGGGTTCCCCTTTCTATCATCTCAGACCGTGGTACGCAATTCACATCCATGTTTTGGAGGAAATTACATGATGAATTGGACACACAACTCACTGGGTACCTCTTTGTTTGGTACTCATACTACACTCTGCATCTGTTTTCGTGATGCAGGTCCGAGCACCAGCGACCAGTGTTGAGATCGATCATGCATCAGTCTGATTCGGAGACGGGGGTGAGACATTCACTATAATACCAATACTTTATAACAGTCCCCCTGAATGTCTAATTCATAAATGATGTGCCTCGTCAAAAACCTTACTAAAAAGACTTCAAAAAAAGAAAAACTCTAGTGAAGGAAAAGAGTACAAATATCTGTTAATACGCATCTAGGCTGCCTCATTAAAAACCTTACAAGGAAAATCCAGTGGGACAAAACCGTGTATGGGAAAAAGAGTACAACGCGTATTAACTCCCCCTAATGAGAACATCAATCCAGAGACTTGAATCTTCGTATTCCAATCTTGTGCACCATCTTCTTGAAAGTTACAGTTGGTAGAGACTTAGTGAATTGGTCAACCACATTTTCACTTGAACGAATCTATTGCACATTTATATCACTATTCTTTTGGAGTTCATGTGTATCGAAAAGCTTTGGTGAAATGTGCTTTGTTTTATCTCCTTTTATGAATCCTCCCTTAAGTTGTGCTATGCATGCTGCATTATCTTCATATAAAGTGGTGGGTATTTCATCACACTCTAAACAACATTTTTCTCGAATGAGATGTATCTAGACCTTAACCACTCACATTCTCTACTTGCTTCATGAATAGATATTATCTCAGCATGATTTGATGAAGTGGCTACGATGGACTGCTTTGTAGATCTCTAAGATATGACAGTTCATCCACATATAAACACATAGCCTGTTTGGGATCAAGCTTTGTGTGGATCAGATAAATATCCTGCATCAGCATAACCAACAAGATTGGGACTACAATTGTTAGAATAAAATAAGCCCATATTAGTTGTCGCTTTAAGATATCGCAATATGTGTTTGATCCCATTCCAATGTCTCCTAGTAGGAGAAAAACTATACCTTGCTAAAAGTATCAGCAAAAGCTATATCATGCCTTGTTGTATTAGCAAGATACATTAGTACACCAATTGAACTAAGATATGGTACTTCAGAACTAAGGATTTCCTCATCCTTTTCTTGAGGTTGGAATGGATCCTTATTCACATCTAGTGAACGAACAACCATTAGAGTACTTAATGGATGTGCTTCGTCCATACAAAATACTTTCTACACTTGTTCTGTGTAGGAAGATTAATGAAAAAAAACTCTTTGTCAAATGCTCAATTTGCAAACCAAGACATAATTTTGTCCTTCTAAGATCTTTCATCTCAAATTCATTCTTTAAATAATCAATTGTCTTTTGAAACTCTATTGGAGTTCCAATAATATTTATGCCATCAACATAAATAGCAAGTATAACAAATTCTTATATTGTTTTCTTTATAAAGACACATGGACAAATTGCATCATTTGTATAACCTTCCTTAACTAAATACTAACTAAGACGGTTATACCACATGCATCCAGATTGCTTTAAACCATATAATGATCTTTGCAATTTAATTGAATACATTTCCCGAGATTTCAAATTACATGATTTGGGCATCGTAAATCCTTCAAGAATTTTCATGTATATCTCATTATCTAGTGATCCATAGAGGTAGGCTGTAACCACATCCATCAAATGCATTTCAAGTTTCTCATGGACTATGAAACTAATGAGATAATGCAATGTTATTGCATCCATAACGGGTGAGTATGTCTCTTCATAATCGACATCAGACCTTTGTGAAAATCCTTGTGTCACAAGGCGTGATTTATACCTTTGTATTTCATTTTTCTCATATCTTTTTCACACAAAAATCCATTTACAGCCAACAGATTTAATACCATTATGTGTTTGAACTATAGGTCCAAAAGCTTCATGCTTTGCAAGTGAATTCAACTCTGATGGAATTGGTTCTTGCCATTTTGGCCAATAATTTCTTTGTCGACATTCTATAATAGATTGAGGTTCAAGATCCTTATTATCTTGCATGATTTTTGTTGCAACATTATATGCAAAGACATAATCAACCACTATTTCCGATCGATTTAGGTTAGTTTCAACATCTCTTAAATTTATGGATATCAAAATTATTTACTTGAGTTTCAAGTTCATTGATTCCTTCATGGATATCAAAATTATTCAAACTTTGAACTTACATATGAGATTCTTTCATAGTGTCATCTTGGCATTTAATCTTTCTTTTTCTAGGATTTTGATCCTTAGAACCCAATTGTGTACCACGCTTCAGGCATGCTTTTGACTCATTAGCTATGGGACTAGTGGATGGTCATATAGGGACATCAATTTGAATTGGGACATTCTCTGTAGGAATATGTGATTTAGTAATCCTTTTCAAATTCATAAATGCATCTGGCATTTGATTTGCAATTTTCTGGAGATGAATAATCTTTTGTACTTCTTTCTCACAAATAGAAGAATATGGATCAAGATGAGACAATGATAAATTTTTCCACAAAATTTCTTGTTTTATTTCACTATTTCCTCCCCCTAATTTTGGGAAAACTGTCTCATCAAATCGACAATCTACAAATCGAGCAGTAAACATGTCTCTTGTCAATGGTTCAAGATATCGAATAATGGAGGGTGATTCCAACCCAACATATATTCCTAAACTTCTTTGAGGACCAATCTTAGTGCGGTTTGGTGGTGCCACAGGCACATGTACAACACATCCAAAATATCGTAGATGGGATATATTAGGTTCTTGATCCATAACCAATTGCAATGGAGAAAACTTGTGACAATTTGTCGGTCTGAGATGAATAAGTGTTGCAGCATGCAAAATTTCATGACCCCGCACAGAAGTGGGCAACCTAGTTTTCATAAGAAATGGTCTTGCTATTAATTGCAGACGTTTCATTAATGACTCAGGGAGGCCATTCTGAGTGTGAACATGAGAAACAGGGTGTTCAACTCTTATCCCAATTGATAGACAATAACCATTTAATGATTGGGGTGAAAACTCTGTAGTATTATTAAGACGAATAGACTTAATCAATCTGTGCCCTTAATCTTATTATTTGTGCCAATAATGTTGCAAATGCCAAGTTACGAGATGACAATAGGCACACATGAGACCATCTAGAAGAAGCATCTATTAGGACCATAAAGTATCTAAACAACCCATTAGGTGGGTGAATAGGTCCACAGATATCCCCATGTATATGTTTCAAGAATGTAGGGGACTCAATCTCAACTTTCGTTGGTGATGGTCTCATAATTAACTTGCCTTGATAACAAGCAGTACACGAAAATTCACCATTTTAAAAGAATTTTTAGGTCCTTTAATAGATGTCCATTTGAAGTTTCTATAATTCGTCTCATCATTATAGACCAAGGATGTCCCAGACGATCATGCCAAAATATAAAAGTGTTGGAATCAGTAAATTTCTTATTTACTATAGAATGTGCCTCAATTGCACTAATTCTTGTCCAATACAAGCCAGAAGATAAAGGAGTGAACTTTTCTATAACACATGTCTACCCAGAGACATTCTAGTTGATACCAAGATTTTCAAGATTTATTTCATCCATTGATTGGATATGATAACCATTTTCATGGATATCTTTAAAACTTAACAAGTTTCTCCGAGACTTGGGAGAAAACATAGCATTATTTATGATGAGTTTAGTTCTCTTAGGCAAAATTACAATGGCTCTTCCAAAGCCCTGAATCATATTAGTACTACCAAAAATTGTAGTAACATTTATTTTACCCATACTTGAATGAGAAAAATATTTCTCATTTTTGAATATTGTATTTGTTGTACCAGAATCAATCAAGCAAATGTCTTCATAATTAGATAACACGTTTTTAGAATTATCAATATCTTCACATGAAATGACATACATAAAATAAACATATATTAAATATTAGTGTTGCCAAAAGGCTAAAATATATTTAAAATTATTAATGTAATAAACTAATAATTAAATATTAGTAGTTGAGCCTTAATTTATTGCTTCCTTTAAGTCAATAACGAGTCATTAGGAAATATAAAATAAAAACAATTATTTAATCCTAGTGAATAACAAATTGCATGTTTTTAGCATTAGATCAAGTTAAAGACCTAATATAACCCAAACACATGATAAAGTTTAGTATTTGACTAACACTATCACATTAAAATCTGCCAACACATAATAGGATTCAACATTATTATAGTTATAACATTTGTTAGTCACTAAACATTTTTTATCCATAGCAGTAGCACCCAACTATTGGGTCAAGAATGATTTGTATAACCTTGTTAATTTAAATCACAATTCATTCGTTACTAGCTAGAATTATATACACATTCACAAAATCGTATAAATAAATCAATGAAAAATATATATTATCTAATTAAGATGAAACAAATTAATGAACTACAAGAATACGACTAAAGTAATTTAAAATACTAATACTCATGTAAACAACTATCATTACATGAAATTTATTAATAACTACTACCAAAAAAAATTTCACTATTCCATGGCCACAGAACCATCACCAATTAAGTGATCTATCTTTCCTTCAGGATGTGCGAAGAAATCTTTTACATCCAAATCCGTGATGTCAACTTGATTTTCAGGGACAAAATTTGCTTCAGGATTTTTCTCTTTCTTCTTTAGCAATTCTTGATAAAGCTCAACCAAGTGTTTGGAAGTACGACAATCACGTGCATAATGACCTCTTTCACCACATCGAAAACAACCTGTCCTAGTTACTTCACGTTTCTCATTCTTTTTTTTTTCCTTTTGATTGTGATTCTTATTTGATGAATGATTAACACCAGGAAAATAATTACGTTCTTGACCATAATCACGACAACATCCACGTCCACGTCCACGTCCACGACCACGACCATGACCACGACTAGGGTCGTGACCTTTTCCACACCTAGCATGATGGGCGTACGCCTCATTCACTTCAGGAAATAGTTAAGATCCAGTAGGCCGATTCTCATGATTTTTCATTAATAAATCATTGTTTTGCTCAGCCACAAGAAGATGAGAAATTATTTCAGAATACTTTTTGAAACCTTTCTCTCGATATTGTTGATGTAGGAGCACATTGAAGACATGAAAAGTGGAGAACGTCTTTTCCATCATATAAATCTCACTAACCGTTTCTCCACATAATTTCAACTGAGAAGTGATTCTGAACATGGAAAAATTATACTCATGTATGGACTTAAAGTCTTGTAGCCTTAAGTGGTCATATCTTTCGTTTAGTCTTTTCCACAAAACAAGTGGATCCTTAACTGTGAGATATTCGATTTTTAGAATCTCGTCAAGATGATAACACAAGAAATCACTGCCCGTACACAGTTCTGCTTTAATGCTTTATTTTCTTCTTTTATGGTGTCTCCAAGACCCATTGCATCAAGGTGGATTTCAGCATCGAAAACCCATGAAAGGTAGTTCTTTCTCGAACTATGAAGGTCAATGAACTCTAGTTTCGTAAGATTGACCATTAATATTAAAAGCACAACAATAAATAATACCTTATTAATTCTTCAAACTTAACCTTCACTTTTTGAGACGGTAGAGTCTCATGCTGATAACGTGTTAAGAGACTATAGAATAAGAAGAAGGAAGTAGAGAGAAGAGAAGACTTATATTTCTCTTGAGGGATGATTTTACAATGAAGAGGATCCCTCTATTTATAGGGGCAATCTAACTTGGTCCCCAAATAGGATTCCTAACGATACCCTAAAAGGACTGCACATAATAGACATTCACTATAATAAAAGTACTTTATCACACTCATTAAGTTTTTAAAAACTTTCTAATCATATTTAAAAATTAAAAATGTTTTGAAATACACTTTTTAAAAAGAACAACTAAAGATTTATGAACAAACCAAGTCACATGTCTATTAATCTTGAGGGCATAAGCTGGGAAAAAATATAGGAAATAAAAACAATTACAAGTCATTAGGAGAATCGAGAAAGGTTAGTTTTAATAATTGAGGCTCTCCAACTTTTTAATGTATTAATCATTAACAAAGAATAGATAAATAGTAATTGAAACATTTAAATTTTTCTGAATAAAGAATGTCGAAGTTTATGAAGCAAAGTTTAAAAAATATGTTATAACATATATATATATATATATATACATATATATATACCTTTATTATATATCGATCTATCTATCGACTTGTATAACTATCTATCTATTTATATTTATACTACTTTGAAATCATGAACTCCCTAACTTGAATGTTACATTATTATAATACCCCAACTTAAAACATTCAATGTAATATATCTTCTAACTTTTATATTATATTATATTACATTAATTTAAATATTTATCTTATAAAATATATTTAAAGCATATCTATACCTCTTCACATTGAAGTGTTGAGACTTTTCAAGGAGTTATGAATTTTTCAAAAGGCTATGACTTTTCCAAAATATTGTGACTTCTTCGATAAGTTGTGATCTATTCAAAGGATTGTGACTTTTCATAAGGGTTGCGATTATTCCAAAGTGGTGTGACATTTTTAAAGAGTTGTGACTTTTCGGAAGGGTTGTAACTTTTCTAAAGAGTTATGACTTTTCTAAGGAGTTGTGACCTTTCAGAACGGTTGCAATTTTTTTCAAGATTTGTGTCTTTTTTTATAAGGCACAATAAGCACATGTTTGTTTTACCTCTATTGGCTATAAATAGAGGAGTTATCTCGAATTTTTAAACTGCAATTTTTTTAAGTTTTCTTCTTCCTCTTGTTAAAACACCTAATTTAGTACATATGCTATACTTATTCATAGAATAATATATATATAAAATATATTAAAAGAAGACATCTTTTCACATTGAAGGATTGTGACTTTTCCAAACAGTTATGACTTTTCCAAAGAATTGCAAGTTTTTCAAAGAGTTGTCACTTTTTCAAAGGGTTGTTACTTTTCTAAAGAGTATTTTCTTTTTCGAAAGATTGTGACTTTTCAGAAGGGTTGTGACTTTTCAAATAAGGCACAATAAATAGTTATTCATAATACCCTTTGTTGGCAATAAATAGTGGGATTCTCTCACTTATTTAAACCACAAATGTTCTATATTTTATATTCTTCTTCTTATTAGCACCCTACATATTCTATGTTTCATACTGTATTTTTTTAAGCAACTTCACGGACCAATGGTCTAATTTATTTATTATCTCAAAGAAGATGGATAAGTATTAATATCAACAGTCTTAGCCCAAATCCCACAAAATATTCCATACTATATTTATTTATATTATAAAATATATTAAAAGAAAGCACATTTTTACATAGAAGGATTGTGACATTTTCAAAGAGTTGTGACTTTTCCATATGGTCCAAACTGTACAACATTTTGGATATATGATAAATACAACGGCATTTCAACTCTGAATAAAATATATTAACATGTTCAAGTACCTTATCAAGTTGCGGCGAAATTTATTCTCTCTTTGTTGTCTCTTCCTCAATTCTGATGCCATCAAACATGCATAAAAAGTTTCAAAACAAAAAACATAAAAGTAATTCATTACGAATTCATAAAAAATAAAATTTTACAGATCATTGAATAGAATACTAACATAAGATG
Source organism: Solanum raphanifolium (assembly GCA_036250405.1). Lineage (NCBI taxonomy): Eukaryota > Viridiplantae > Streptophyta > Magnoliopsida > Solanales > Solanaceae > Solanum > Solanum raphanifolium. The sequence continues at coordinate 12,413 of JAJOOE010005453.1, read as the reverse complement.
TCGAACAATGTGATGATAGAAGAAAACATTATAAAATATATTAAAAGCAAACACCTTTTCACATTGAAGAATTGTGACTTTTTCGAAGAGTTGTGACTTTTCCATATTGGCCAAAATGTAAAACATTTTGGAGTTATGATTAATACAACAAAATTTCAACTCTCAATAAAAGATATTAACATTTACAAGTACCTTGTCTAGTTGTGGAGGAAGTTATTCTCTCTATGTTATCTCTTCCTCAATTTTGATGCTATTAAGTATGGTTAAAAAGTTTTCAAAATAAAAAACACAAAAGTAATTTGATACGAATTCATAGAAGACAAAATTTAACATATAATTTAATTGAACTCTAATATAAGATGTTGAACAAACTGATGGCAGAAGAAAAAAGTCCACAAAAAGAAGTAGGTAAGAACCATAAAATTGTCATGGTAGTAATCAGTTGGTTAACATTGAGCAGTTGAAATAGTGTTTATTTTGACATGATAAATGGTGGAAAAAACAATATTAAAATTATATTGTGTCAATATAATTTTTGTGAAGATCCAAAGTAGACTTCTAAGGAATTGACGAAGTTCCACAGAAATTAGGGATGAAAATTTTCAAGAAGAAGAAGATACAAATACCGGTACGATTTGCTTAGTTTTTATAGGTAACTCTGAAGAGACATAATAGAAGAGATATAATTGTCTGAAAGGACACAAGAGTTGAAGAAGTGGGTTTAAAGGTTAAAATAAAATAGGAGTGAAAAGCTAAAGTAGAAAGTAAAATATAAAAGTAAATTCCTCAATTCTAAAGGTGCCACGTAGGCAGTCCTAGGATTCTCTTTTATATAGATATATAAGATTTAGACCCTAAATTCTCGTACTAACATTCTAAACCAAATTATTAAAAAAAGGAAAGCATTCAAACTTGATTAACATGATGAGAAAGAACAAAAGTATGTAACATCATATAATTTAAAACTTCATACAAACAATCGTCAATAAACAATTTTTAACTGCTAAAAATCTACAACTTCTTTACTGCCTCATTTTGACTAGTCACAAATTATATTACTCAAAACTTTAACACTATCAACTAATATAAGACTCCAAAAATACTTAAAGTTAAATACTATTGAATAAAAATATTAAAACTTAAGCTAAGCATTTTGGTCCATAAACATAAAATGTTTTCTAACTCAACATATCAAACATTGACTGGAAGGACAATAAGTTTAAGCATCAAGATACTATGCGTGAACTAAAAAATGTGCTAACAAATAATTCAAAAAAATAAAATGCAATCAAAGGGGCAGGAAGATGAAATAAAAAAGATTGAAATAATAACTGAGATAAAATAATAAGATGGAATCTTTATTCGAGTAAACAATGTTTCTAATAATTTCCGAAAAAACTGAGATCTGAAATGATTTTAATCGACACCTCAAACTGGAGATCTGATGAAGAATTTGATCCTCAATCTCAAAGATTTCAACTCAACTTGTGATGGTGCATGGATATTGATGTACCGTGAATTTACGGTACTTTTGATGCATTAAACTTAGTTTTTTTTATGAGTCTTGGACATTTTATTATTAGATGTTCTGGTGTTTTTGCTTTGACTTTTGCAAGAAAAAGGTTTTGGAGTAGTTGGTGTTAAGGAGTTACTACAACAGAGATTTATGGTGATGTACGACTTGACCTACGAGACATCAATTCCACTACGAGCCATAGGTATAAGTCGCAGGATAAAGCGCTGAAAATTGGAGCTTAGTATCAAACGATGGATGCAGACTAATGAGTCATAGTCACTACAATGAGCCGTAAATGATGAGTCGAAAAAATGTTTTGAAAGGATGAGCTCCAGTCTATGAATGACGGTTTGATGGAACGTATAGAGATCTACGAGCCATAGATCATTCCCGTAGAAAGAAATCCTTAGATGATGTACCAACTGTTGAATGATAGAAGATACCTACGAGTCGTAGGAACTACTACGAGCCATATGTTATCAACCGTAGATGACACAACCCAAAACGAATTTCCTTAGTCTTCCTTTTCCTACTCTATTTATAATTTTGTTTCTATAAATATTAGTTTTATCTTTTATTTTTGGGTGGTTAGACTTTTTGAGATACTTATTTTAGCTTTGAAAATTATTTTCAAACACTTTTGGTATTTAATATTTGATGTTTGGTTTATGAAAGTTGCATTAGCTCTTCAATTGAAGATACCATATTTCAGCTATTCGAATTGTAAGTTCATGATTTATTCTATTTACCCTATTATGAATTATGAACACACAAAAATGAGTAATTAAATCCACAACTAGGGTTGTGGCAACCATGAGTATTTAAAAAATGTAAAACTAATAACTAAGTAATTCTGGAAAACTATTTATTCATGTATTATTAATCTCTTTATTTAGAATGCTTTCTAACGGTGCGCAATGTTAGAGCTTGCCTAATTCCTACTTGTCCGACCAAGGAAGTAATGAATGAGAAAATGGTAAAACAACAAATATTTAGTGTGATAATCGGCTATCTAATAGCCTAACCCAAAAAAGTGAGGGTTAATATGGGGTCACAGGTAAGGAATAGTCAAGCATACACCCAGAGACCGACCAAGTTGCATGGTGAAATTCATTACTTGGACGACCAATCACTTAGAAGATACCAAACTTTCTGACTTTTCATGTTAAACACTAGGAAAGAGTTACTATGATTAGGATTACAATGTTAAGAACTTGTGGGGAACACATGTGCGATAGTTTCATCTCATATTGATAATACAAATTGTGAATCCTTCTAGTTGTTACCACATTGATGATGAGTCACTAAAGGTGTATTTCTATAGAGGTTTGGCTAACAATGGGAATGTTATGGTAGATAATATTATTGGAGTTTCTTTTGGGGTTAATACATTTCAGGATATTACTAAGAAACATGAAAAGATCTCCAAGAAAAATAAGGCACAAAGCACTATAACTTCGGCTACAACAAAGAGAAATTTTTCGATACAAGCAACACAAAATAAGTCAAATGATGATATCAAACATGAACACCATACAAATAGTGTCTCCAAATCTGTAGGGAAAATACTAAGACTGCAAGCTTGAGGTCATAAGATGGGTAGTTCTTCTCATGGACCTTAAGATGTCTAGAAGCATAAGCTATGACCTTACCTCGCTGCATCAAAATACAACCTAGGCTGACCTTGGATGTATCACAATAAATAACATAATCATCTGAACCATTTGGTAGTGTCAAGATATGAGCTGTAGTTAACCTAGTCTTCAGTATTGAGAAGATTTTCTCACGATCATCTAACCACTGAAATTTGACCTTCTTCTGAGTCAACATCGGCAATGGGGAAGCTATGGATAAAAATCCTTCAACAAATCTCCTGTTATGACCGGCCAAACCCAAGAAACTTCTAATATCTGTTTGAGAGGTGGGTCTAGGCCGATGTTGTACTACCTCATTTTTCTGAAAACCCACTCTAATTCCTTTTCTAAATACCACATGACCAAGGAAAGCGATGGACTGTAACAATAATTCACATTTGCTAAACTTAGTGAATAACTGGTGATCTTTGAGAGTTTGCAGAACAACTCTCAGATGAGTCACATGTTCCTCTTCACTTCGAGAATAAATGAGGATATCATCAATAAAGATAAAGATGAACAAGTCCAAATATTGTTTGAACATCCTGTTCATCAAGTCAATGAAATCTGTAGGAGGATTTGTTAGTCCAAAAGACGTAACTACAAATTCATAATGATTATACCGTGTTCTGAAAGCTATCTTCAGAATGTCACTACCTTTGACTTTGAGTGATGATAGCCAGATCTGAGGTCTATCTTGGAAAAGCAACTAGAACCTTGAATGTAACATGCAAGATTCAGAAAGGAAAAATTAGCAGATTTTCAGAAGTTGCAGGTGACCCTACGGAGGACACCTACGGACCGTAGGTTGAACTACGGACCGTAGGTTGAACCACGGACCATAGGTTGAACCACGGATCGTAGGTGGGGTCCGTGGTTGGCCACCTCCACTCTGCCTGGAATTCTCAGAAAAGGCACAATCTACGGCCGGACTTGCGGATCGTAAGTCAGACCCCGGGCCATGGTCCAGGTCCGTGGATCGTGGCTCGCAACTCCCAACTTCTTAAGCTAAACAATGGACTGACAGGATGGACTGTCGGTCAGTCCACAGTCCATCGGTTAGGCCCGTCGATGGCCTCGTTAGATTTTAAGTTAGGGTCGTATTTGTCTTATGCACTGGACACCTAAACTACATCTTTTTGGTCGTTTTAAGCCTAGTAACTAAATCATACCTTACACTAAATGATTCATTCACCAAAATAGATCAAACTAGAGCAAAAAGGAGAAGAAACAGTCAACCAAGTCCTCTCCAAAAACGCAACAAGTTTCTTCAGTTCTTGCTTGAAAAATGAAATATTTCTCCGTGAAATTCATCACTAGGTATGTGGGATTTCACTAGTGGGTTACTTTCACCCATTAGGTCCCTAAAATTCAGTCAGATTCTTAATTCTCTATATCATGTTTAGACTTAGGGTTTCTAGAACTTCAGATAATTGTTGCGAATTAGCTGTTGCAGTACCCTTAATCAGATTATCATAGTTTCGAAACATTGTTGCTTAATCCTTGCATGAAATTCAGAACTGTAGTTGTGTAGGTTCGTTTAGTTCATGAATTACACTTGCTAGGTCAGTTTAAACACATATACATGCTCTAGTTAAGAATGTTTCATTGTCAGTTTTTTAAATGTTGCATTATAAGATTTGCATGTCAGAACATTGAGCTATCCAGTATTTCAGTAATGTTGTTTATACACATTTCTATTTGTAGTAGGCTTAGAACGAGTTGGACTAGGGTTTAGTTACCCTCATAGTCCCAGAACTACGTTCCTCGTAGGTTAACTCCCCTCTGTGGGCTTCAATTTTAGTGTCACACCAGTCATGCCTTTCTACTCCGAGCAAGGTATATTGGACTCCGCGTCTAGCTCATGTGGTTTTATGTCGGTTATTAGTAGCTCCTACAGTTAGACTCTAGTGTATTTGACTAGGCTTTCAATTATATTACAACTTTCAATATTAACATGTTATGTACTTAGTCATTACATTGATTTTAGTTCATGTCCATATATTTAAGTATATTCATCATCTTCAGCTTATATCATTGCTCAGTATGCTTTGTTCATTTTATATGTTTGTTCAACTTTATCCTATCCTACATGCTCAGTACCTTCCAAGTGCTGACGTAGACTCTGCGCTACATCTTTTTGTGATATAGGTTCAGGTCCTCAACATTCAGTTCACGCATAGATCGGTTCCCAATCCACACTCAATAGTATCAGTGGTGAGTCCTCATACTTCGAGGACAATAAATATGTTTTCTTGTTTTAGGACTTTCATTTCAGTTTCAGTTTTGCTAAAGTTAGTTGGGAGTATGTCCTAGCATCTCTAGTAAGTTAGAGGCTTTATTTAGACATATCTTTAGATTCAACTTTAGTTTTTGTTGATCGATTAGTATCAATAAACTATTTAATATTTATATATTTTGACCAGATTCGGGTATTCACCATCATTGAGTTTTATCTCGTGTTTTAAGGTTCTGCATAGTATCATTTGTTCAGTTTTTTAAGTATGCTTATGATATGTCATCTCAGGGTTAGCTTGGGGTCACTCGTGATCCAAGGTCCAGTGTTTACGTCAAGGGGTTAGCCTCGGGGCATGACAAACTTGGTATCAGATTATTAGGTTTAAGTGTCCTAAGATGTATGAGAAGCCACACTAAGTAGAGTCCTTTTCATGGGGTGTGAAGTATGCCACATCTAATGAGAGGGAGGCTATGAAGTGTTTTAGCAAAACTTCACTTTCTTTGCTACTCTTATCGTGCGTGAGGTATGATCCAATTTCCTCATTTCGAATTCGTTGTATTGCATTTCGGATGATGCCTCCTCGTACAGCTTACACAATAAATTCCAATGCCCGCAACGCTAAAGTAGTTCCTCCAGTCACAGATCATGAGGTTTCGAATGCAGAGTTTCAGAATGCTAACTAACTTTTAGCTCAGAGTGTAGCCAAGCAGAACTATCAGCAGGTTCCAGTTCCTACGAATACTAGTTGTGGATCAGTGGCAGCAAGGGTCTGAGATTTTGTTAGGATTAATCCGCCTAAATTTCTAGGGTCACAAGTTAGTGAGGACCCTCAGAACATCATTGATGTGGTCATGAATATCTTTGGTGTGATGCAAGTAACTTGAAATGATAGGGTAGAGTTGGCATACTACCAGCTTAAGGACGTGGCTCACATATGGTTCACACAATGGAAGGAAAATAAGGGTGATAATGCATCTCGTGTGACTTGGGAGTGTTTTATCAGAGCTTTTTTGGACAGGTTCTTCCCAAGAGAGTTGAGGGAGGCTAAGGCTCAAGAATTTATGAATTTGAGGCAAGGTTGTCTGTCCAAGAGTACGAACTTAATTTCACCCAACTCTCTAGGTATGCTCCACATACAGTTGTCGATCCCAGGGGAGAAATGAGTAAGTTCCTATTTGGGGTATCTGACTTGGTGAAGAAAGAGTGTAGAAATGCTATGTTGTTGGAGGATATGAATATCTCTAAGCTCATCACTCATGCACAGCAGGTTAAGTGAGATAAGCTTAGAGAACTAGCTAAGGACATCAAAATGGCTAGAATAGGAAACTATGAATACTCTCAGTAGAAATAGGGTGGTGGAAATTGCTCATAGTTTCAACAAAGGTCTTCAACTCTAGCACCTTCATCAGCTAGTGCTCCATCCATAAGATTTCGACAGGATCAGAAAGGTAGGGCATCAGGCTCTAAGTCTCAAAGGAGTACTTCAGGACCTACTCGACTTGTCCAAAGTGTGGTAAGAACCATCTGGGCGAGTGTCTTGTAGGGAATAAATGATGCTTTGGGTGTGGTCAGTTAGGTCACAGGTTGATAGATTTCCCTTCTTCTAAACAAGGACATGGAGGTAACCATAATAGGGCTCAATCTACAGCTCTAGTAGCACTAGCTGGTCACCCAACTCAGAAGGGTACTTCATCTGGTACAGGTGGCGGTCAGCGCTAGAACAAGTTGTATACTGTCCAGGCTCGCCAGGACCAGGAAGATTCTCCTGATATGGTCATTAGTATGTTATGAGTCTTTCATTTAGATGTTTATCCTTTGTTAGATCCAGGGGCTACTTTTTCTTTTGTTACTCCCTATATATCAGTAAACTTTGGTATCAGTCCAGAAGCTCTCTCAGAACCTTTCTCAGTGTGTACTCCATGCTAGACGCAGTTATAGGTAGACGGGTATACAAAAACTGCCCTGTCAAAGTCTCTCTGAAAGTCATCTCAGCAGATCTTATAGAATTAGAAATGGTAGACTTTGATATAATTCTAGGCATGGATTGGTTACAATCATGTTATGCCACAGTCGATTGTAGAACTAGGATCGTTCATTTTTAGTTTCCAAATGAGCCAGTCTTAGAATGGAAGTGTAGTAGCTTAGTGACTATGGGTCGGTTTATCTCTTACCTTAAGGCCAAAAAAATTATATCTAAAGGGTACATCTTTCATCATGTTCGGGTTAAGGAATCAAACTTCAATGCCCCAACTCTTGAGTCAGTCATTGTGGTAAATGAGTTTCCTGAACTATTTCAAGTAGTTCTTCTCGAAAGGGAAATCGACTTCGAAATTGATCTAATCCAAGATACCCAGCCTATTTTGATACTTCGTTACATAATGGATCTAGTTGAGCTTAAATATTTGAAAGAACAGTTGAATGACTTTCTAGATAAGGGCTTTATCAAAGTGAGTATCTCTCCATGGGGTGCTCCAGCGTAATTCGTGAAAAAGAAAGATGGTTCACTCAGGATGTGCATTGACTATCGGCAGAAAGATGGTTGAAAGACTTTCTAGATAAGGGCTTTATCAAAGTGAGTATCTCTCCATGGGGTGCTCTAGCGTAATTCGTGAAAAAGAAAGATGGTTCACTCAGGATGTGCATTCACTATCGGCAGCTGAACAAAGTCGCAATTAAGATTAAGTACCCTATCCCCAGGATTGATGACATGTTCGACCAACTTCAGGGTGCTAATCATTTTTTGAAGATAGACCTTAGATCCGGTTATCATCAGCTCAGAGTAAGAGATAGTGACATCCCAAAAATAGCCTTTAGAAGTCGGTATGGTCATTATGAATTTGGAGTTATGTCATTTGGACTAAGCAATGTTCCTGCAACTTGCATGGATATAATGAACAGGGTGTTCAAGCAGTATTTGGATTTGTTCGTTATCTTCTTTATTAATGATATCCTCATTTACCCTAGGAATGAGAAGGAGCATGCAAATTATTAGAGGGTTGTCCTACAAACTCTCAAATATCGCCACTTATTCGCTAGCTTTAGCAAATGTGAGTTTTGGTTACAATATGTTGCTTTCCTTGGTCATATAGTATCTAGCGAAGTGATACGAGTGGATTCTCAAAAAATAGAAGCAGTGAAACAATGGCCCAAACACACCTCTCCAACATATTTCAAAGTTTCTTGGGCAAGGTTGGTGATTACAGGAGATTCGTTGAAGTATTTTCATCCATAGCTTCTCCATTGACCAGGTTGACTCAGAAAAAGGTTACGTTTCAGTGGTCAGATGAGTGTGACAAGAGCTTCCTAGAACTGAAAACTAGGTTGACTACAACTCGTGTTTTGACTCTACCAGAGGGTTCAGACGGTTGTGTGATCTATTGTGATGCATCCAGAGTCGGCCTAGTTTGTGTGTTAATGCAGCGAGGTAAGTTTATATCTTATGCTTCTAGACATCTAAAGGTTCATGAGAAGAACTATCCGACTCATGACCTCGAGCTTGTAGCAATAGTATTTGCCCTAAAGATTTGGAGAATTACTTGTATGGTGTTCACGTAGATATGTTCACAGACCATAAGAGCCTCCAGTATGTGTTCACTCGAAAGAGTTGCATCTTCTCCAAAGGAGATGGCTTGAATTCCTCAAAGATAATGAAATGAATGTGCTTTACCATCCTGGTAAGGCCAATGTAGTAGCTGATGCTCTTAGCAGCCTATCTATGGGTAGTGTAGCACATGTTGAGGAAGATGTGATGGTTCAGAATTGATCAGAATCCTTATTGGTAGCAGGGGTTAAGGAAAAACAAGATAGTGTTCCCATTTTGTTTCAGATGAAGGATGTAGTTCATCAATAGAAAGTAGAGGTTTTCTCCTAAGAAGGAGATGGTGTGCTTCATTACCATAGTTTTTTATGTGTTCCTAAGGTGGGTGAGTTGAGGCAACATATCCTTATAGAAGCCCATAACTCCAGGTATTCTATTCATCCAGGTTCCACTAAGATGTACCGTTATCTACGGGAAGTCTTTTGGTGGAATGGCATCAGAAGGGATATAGCAAATTTTGTGGATAGATGTCATAATTGTCAAGAGGTTAAGGTAGAACATCAGAAACAATGAGGTATGACTCAAGAGATTAACATTCCTACATGGAAGTGGGAAGTGTTAAACATGGACTTCATTACCGGTTTACCACGTACTCGCAGACCGCATGACTCCATCTGGGTAATAGTAGACAGAGTTACTAATTCTGCTCACTTTTTGGCTGTTAAGGCTACAGATTCAGTGAAAGACTATGGTAAACTCTACATTAACGAGATAGTCCGATTGCATGGGATTTATTTGTCTATTATATCAGATAGAGGCCCTCAGTTTACCTCTCATTTCTTGAAGTCATTTCAGAAAAGTTTTCGTACTCAGGTAAATCTCAGTACAACATTTCATCCATAGACGGATGGTCAGGTACAGCGTACCATTCAGACTTTAGAGGACATATTGAGATCTTGTGTGGTTAATTTCAAGTGCAGTTGGGATGATGATCTACCTCTTATAGAGTTCACTTACATTAATAGCTACCATTCCAGTATTCAGATGGCCCCTTATGAGGCATTATGTGTTCCTAAGGTGGGTGAGTTGAGGCTACCTGGGAGACCGAGCAGGAGATGCGAGAGCAGTTCCCCAGCTTATTCGAGATTTCAGGTATATCCTTATTCTTACTTTCGAAAACGAAAGTCCTTTTTAGTATGAGATATTGTAATGACTCTCGTGGTCATTTCTGTATCTTTCCTTCTGTGTGTCATTTAGATCATTCTTGTTGTGACCCCAAATCATTTATGACTTGCTGGGACTGACAGTTCGGTCACCTGGTCGTTCGTTTGGTTATGGGGCAAGTTTTAGTGTTTTGGAGCTTATGAACCTTGAACGATCATTTTCGATCAAAAGTTCAAGAAGACGCGTAATGGAATTATGATGGTTCTATCAGCTTCGGAGTAGCCAAGTTAGGCTAGTAGCATGGTTGGCAAGAGTATCAAGGCATTCGATGCGAGTTTTGACCATTAGGCATTTTAACCTTTGAAATTTGGCCTAAGGTTGAGTTTGGTCAATATTCTTGGAAAACGCGCTCGGATGAAAATTATGTCACCGCGGTTAGCTCCGAAATGTCGAGTTTTGTCTAGAACAACCTTTCGTTCGCTCCCAAGGCCTCCAGACTCATTTCGAGCCCCTTAGTTGATTTTGGTTAAAATGGCATTTGGAAGTGGGACGCATTTTTTATCGAGATGACCTCTGATGGAAATTTCGACTGTGCCGTTGTGTCCGGAATATTGAATTTAGTAGGGTAGCGTATCTGTTTTATTTTTATCGGGTACCGAACGAATTCCGATCACCCCGTCGGAGACTTTGAAGATTTAGCCAAAGCTGAGATCTGGTGCAGCTCTTTAGCGACTAGAGTTTGGGCCTTTAACGACCAACTTTTGGGTTTTAGCGACCAGTTTAACCCTTTTTAAAACCCCAACTTAGCTTTATTGCTCATTTTTCTTTAAAGTGAGATAACTTGAGCTTTAGAGCTCCAATCTGGGAGATTCAAAAGGCAAAGTTGTGAGATTTTTTGAGGACAACTTGTTGGTAAATTTCACAAAATACCAGCTGTCACAACCTCCTTTTTGTGAGCTTGATGTTGGGATTTTTTAAACTGGTTTTCTTATCCATTTTAGGTCCGACTTCAGCGATTCTTGAGTCCATTTTGAGTGGTTTCTCGAGGAGAACATTGTGGTGTTGTCAGAATTTACTATAGACTGCCCGTTTCTGGTAAATATGCTGAATTAGTTGCTTTCCCATTTCTTTATTTCTTGACGAAAATTTGGGTTTTGGTTGTACGTTGGTACTGTGTTGTTTCTAATCCCCGAATTGTGTCTGATCATGGAACACAAGTTCGTGGAGCTGTTAAGAACTTATTTTTGGGGTTAATTCCAGAATTTTCAGCGCAGGTCCGACTTTCCCTGTTTTGACCCCGAAATTGGGCCGTTCCCATTTCTTGTGATTTTAGTGTCTGAACGACCGTGATAACATTGTGACTCTATTTTTGATAGCGTGGTAGCGTTTCGAGACCGTTCGGAAAGGGAAAGATCCAAATAAGTGATTTTGGAGCTTGCGTGATCGGCCTACAGGTAGGCTATGGTTTCCCTCTCTTAGATTGAGCTTGAGATTGTGAATGCATGTTGATTAGTTGGGATTTGGGTTGGTAGTGTGATTGAATCATGCATAGGTGTTTAGAAATCATGTTTTCGGCCTATTTCGGGAATTATCGAGTAACTGTGAACATGCTTTGTGTTATTAATTGTCCCTCTTTGATATATGGAGTACTTGTATGCTCGATGAGTATTTGTTGAAGCATTTGGGCCTTAGTTTAGGTTTGACTAGGGCTTGCCTTAGAAATACATGATTCTGATTCGATTGGCCTTAGTTTTGCCCCGACGCCGCTCGGCCGCCTTAGATCCCTGTTGAATGGTGTAGCAGACTTGAGCCTGATAGTTTGGGCCTTAGCTAGGTGATATGTTTGCTCCGATGATAGTTATCCTTATTTCCCCAATGTTACAGCTTCAAGAGTTACGTCGGCGAAACTAGTTCTGCTTCGCGATTTGAATTTGATTTTTGATTCGGTTCCAAGGACTTACACTGATTGGCTAGGTGTGGACAACGATCCACACACATTTATGAGAATAGATTGATTGGGACTCTTTCAGCAGCTACATTGGCACCTTTATAGAGTATCCGGTTAGAGTTCTGGCCTCTATTGCCCAGATACTTATATAGAGCATCCGATAGAGTTTCGGCCTCTATTGCCCAGATACTTATATAGAGCATCAGGTTAGATTTCCGGCCTCTATTGCCCAGATACTTGTATAGAGCATCCAGTTAGAATTCCGGCCTCAGATATTTGATACTTGTGATTGGTTACTTGGGTACTTCTGGTGAGCATCCGGTTCGAGGTCCGGCCTCCGTACTGTCAGATTTTACTAATTGGGGTTGAGGTTC